>JAQIWU010001489.1:0-16219 GCA_034696445.1 Isotomiella minor
AGCTTTTAGAACGAAGGGAAGTATTGAGTCTGTATACGAGAGGAGATAGGCTGTTCCTTTGTATGTAACCAACTAAACTAAACTTCTTCTTCTCTCGAGGGTAGCAAAAGCAAAGCAGCAGCAATTCGGCATATTCTCTCTCTCTTCTATAAGCGTTTTAATATAAAACCAACCCCATCAAACACACTGCTGCACTTTTTTGGGTGAGCACAGAGCTACAGTCTGCCCAAGTCACCCGTGCTCGTCCGTCCGATTGTCGTCAATAAAAATAGGGTTATGTGGCCTTAGCCAAGGCAATTAGGTCATTGTTAAACAATACGCTAAAAGTCTGTCATTAGGATATTCCATCCAGCGTTCCTCTATTTGTCTATCTGCCTTGTGAAAGTTTGACGCTGTTTTCAATTGTTGGAGCTGTACATTTGGTATTATTGATGCACCAACAATATTATATGTAGTATGTGGGACTGGTTCTCTCGGTTTAGGTTCATGTAGTTCTGTGAGAGAGAGAGGAAGAAGAGAGAGAGGGTGGTTTTATAGTGAGGAATGCATCCATTCTTCTTCTGCATATATAGTCATCAAAACCCATGCTTTCGTTATTATTACATTGCGTTTATATATCACAACAGAAAGCAGACTTTTTGTTGCTCTCAAATGCAATGCAATCGCATTGCAACGAGAGAAGAGGCTTTGGTTTGCTTTCTTCTTCCTCTTCTTCTTCTGCTGTTGATGTTGATGTTAATAATCGGATCCGCTGTATTACTTACTTACTCTCAGCATCAGACAGCCGTACATTTTTCCTTTTCCACTTAATCGGTGAATTTCATCCTCATGTTTTCTCCCTTTTTCTATTCCAAGGATTCATGCATGCGTAAGGCCAGCAGGGAGAAAGAGAGACTCATGCAAGATCCATGGTATCCTGGAGACGTGGAATTGGAGGTGCATTATTATCATCATTGTTGGCCTATTATGAGACACACCTGGACCCCTCTCGGCAGACTCTTTAAAGGACTCTCTCCTGGCTTCATTTTCCTCTCTCCAACAATAACATCCCTGTCTCCGTCTGCTCCTCTCTGGGGAAGCCTTCCTCCGTCCTTAACAATGAAAATGAAAGCCAGGGGATCGTATCATCGTGTGTCGAGTGGGTTCTTTGATGATGATCCTGATTCTTGGTGTTTAGTTTGATGCCTTACTTTCTCGCTAAAAGGAATCAGTAATGTAAAGCATCGTGTAATAATGTGTAATGCGTCATTGTTGGACACGACGACACCATGCATGCAATGGGATCTCTCTGCTTGTTAATTTTCTACTCAACACCACTGATTGACACCACAAAGTATGTGACAATGAGTTGGAACGAGAAGAAAAGAAGATGGTGCAAAAAATTACTCATTCTCTAAAGTCTAAAAAAAGCAGAGTGTCTTTTTGGCCCAATGTTGTCGTGTCGTCTTTAGATCTATGCTCGAAGGTATCTACTGTTTACAAAGGCAAAGCGATAATGAGGCGTAACTATGGCTACAGGTGAGGGAAGATGAGATTAGATGAGGCGATGAGTGCCCTTATTATTCCGTTTATATTTGGAGGGCGTAACTTGAATTGATATGAATAGGATGGGTGGAGGTAGTCGTCGTTCTCCTCTTTGGTTTCTCTCTGCCTTCCTTTTTTAAATTAGGTAGTCTACTCGATAATAGTAATGAGACCAAGACAATTGAGGTTTAACTTTAAATACTTCTTGGTAACTTTGTGATCAACGATTGTGATACAATTTCACTGCTGCATTCTTTCAAATAACATCCACACGAAGAGATACATTTCTCTTAGAGAGACGCATTGTTTCCTGCAACCGTGACAAAAGTTTAAATTGGTGGTGATTCATTTAAGCGGAAGACAATCAATGTTTTAAATGCATTCTTCCCCATTGTCCGGTAAGTCTCTGGGACAGCAATGGAATTTGACACTGATGATTTCACACCACCAACCACCAACGGGGGTGGTGGAGGATAGTGATATTGATACCTTAAGACGCTTTCCCACCCACCTACCTGCCGGAGAACGGAGCAGAGGGATGTGACATGATATCAGGCCAGGGCAGATGCACAGGACACAAAAAAAAGCGTATAGCGTAGCATTATTATGGTTCGGTGGTAGCATCATTCGGAAAATCCGATTTCGGATCTGCTCAGCCACCTAGTCTCATGTTAGTCTATCGTTTAAGCCAGAGCTACTTGTACTTGACTTTACTTTGTGTGCCTTCACATGTATTCTATTCCTGCTCGACCTGATATCGAACGACCGGGTAACCGTAACCAACCACCCACCGCACCATGCCACAATAATACACCCTATATCCTCGACATCTACCCATGCCCACCTACCAGACGGCTTCTCCCTACTTCTGGGGTTGGTTTACTCCATACTTATTGCACTGCACTGGGACGGTGGTGGGGTTTCGTTCTTCGTTCGCTCCGAATTCGGTTCTTTCTTTTTCCTCCTCTCGCTTTCTCTCTGGATTTTGACAGTGAAGTGAACAAACACACGAGCCAGTCAGCCAGTAGTAAACACAGTTTATCCATGCCCATGCCACATTCTCTTCTCTCATCTCATCTCAAATCTCTTCTCCAACTATTAGTATTATTATGCAACCGACTCAGTCCCCACACCAAACACAACCTGTGAAGAAGGTAAAAGCATAAGAGCAAAAAGCATCTGCTCTGTTTCAGCTTCCTTGATCTCCGTCTCATTTCATCTCAATTCTCCAGATCAAGAACAAATACATTCGCATTTCATTCCTCATATTTCATTTCACACTCTCCTGAATCCAACAAAATTGTACTCATCTTTTCAAAATCATAGATGTTGCCATAACTATACCTGCAGCATCATTCAGAAGCTATTTAATGAGTGCATTTTTCTGCAATTTGTTGGTCTTTCCTTTGAGCCTAAATCAGGAAGCATATGTGAAGAAAATATGTACTGAATATTTTAGAAATGGAGATGACCATTTGTGTTGTTAGGGTGAAATGTTTCCTACTTCAGACAGACATCTTTTCTTGACTTGTGTTTGGAAGAGGAAGAGGGCAAAGTGTATACAGACAGTCGTGTTAGCTGTGTGAACTTTCGCATGTGTCGAACAGTCTGTTTGTGTATGTCTTGCCCGTTAATGAGCAAGTCAGGAAGAAGAAGAATACGAAACGTAATCTAAAAGACCAGAAATAGAGTGGGGGATTCAGACAGTTGCTTCATTCATTCATTCAGAAACAAAGCACTTTTGTAGAGAGTTTGTGTCAGTGTCATCACATCAGTCTCATTTAGAAGAAAAGTAGATCAATTGCGTGGTCATTTTATATCAATTTCTTTATTCCCATGCCATCCCTTCCCTTAATTCATCCCATTTTGTCTTCAGAGAAGGCTTTTTGCTCTTTGATAGACACAAGGCATTTAAAAGTCTAAACATGCCCATAATGGGGATTAAAATGAACGAGTCTGTTTCAATTTGCAATTATCCGGTTAATCCATATACGCTAACGAGTCCAGCGAGCGAGTGAATGAATGTTGAGTGTGTAGTGTGACGGAATTAGAAGTGAAGGTGGTAAGTACCACATCACATCACATCATGACATGACCATGCCATGAATGAGAAAGGAGGCAACAGGAAATGGGGAGTGTGGTAATTAATGTGCCGAGTGGCAGGAGTGAGAAGAGAGAAAGAGAAAGAAGGATACCATACGACGATACTGCGATACCCTTCACACATTTTTACGAACACTAACAGCAATTTACTTCTCCTTGTCTGGTCTGGCATTGTTAACGATCTGTTTCCGATAATTGTTTCTATTCTTGTATACTTTGCTTTAAGCGAAAAGCCTGGACCAGAGGAGTTACATACGTACACTTCTTCCTCCCTAACCCTAACTCGATTCATCCTCAACTTTAGACGTCAAACTAAAACTTGAATTGAATTTTATTTTATGAGTGCCTAGGTTATGTAGTAATAGTAATTGATGACATGAGCACTAATAGCCAACACCGCAGATGTTAAACGTAAAGAAAAGAAGTCTGACTGCAGCAACCTGAATGCTAGCACTCGCCTCCAGGTCTATCATTATCACAATGCGCTGTGATGTAAAGAAGGCCGTCGAAGAAGACGAAGTTGAAGAAAACCGTGGCAGGTGGCTTCTTCCTCCTCAACAGGCTGCAGGAGCAACCTGACTGACTGACGGCGATGATGAAGAAACTCTTTGACTTGATTGTTGAAATCGGAAATTGCCAAAGTAAAATCCATGCAACCGAGAGCTAGCTGAAACTCTCCAGCAAACATCTATGAAACTACCTACCTAGACTCTTTCTCGTTGTGCTGGAGGTAATACATGCACAAAAATGTAAATCGGAATGGAATTGGGAAGAGTAATTTCCTTCCCGTTTTTAATCCCTTTAACAACGTGAAAAGAAAAACAATCATTCAAATGAATGCTACTCCATGGTGTATTTATTACCCTCGTTGCTGTTTTGCATGTGGACCCAACAGTACGAAGATTTATTGGACGATATTCCAGCTAACATATTTCATTCCTAGAGCTGAACAGACAGAAGATCCTCTCATTCTCTCTGTGCAAGGAATCCTTTTTCTTGCTTTCCCAAAGAACTTCGGTGTTCTTAAATTCTCCAGCCCACAGTCGGATTTAAATGGTAAAAAAGTAATTTTAGGAGTGCAATGCGAGAGAAAGCAAAAAGTACTGAATAAAATGAAGTGTGGATTTGCTCTCTTTTAATAGTTCCGTTTTGTAAATGTTTTGGGCTAAAACAACGTAGTACTTGAGACAGTAATGTGGCAAGCAAGTAGGATAGGAACCTGAGTCATGAATGACATATGTGACCATGAAAGTTCACTAATTAAAAATTTAAATTCCACAAACTCACACCCCGTGCCCACAACCCATTAGATTTGGATCTTGATTTCACAATAAATGAGCCTTGGCGTAGCTTTTTCCACATTCAATCGCCTTTCACCGTGCCCCTTCTTTCCTTCTCTTTTCCAGTCAAAAACAGAGACGAGTGAAAGAAAGGAGAGGAAGACGAAGCGAGGAGAGTCATGCATGGCAGGTGGTATCAATTAAAAATAATTGAAGGATTTTCTCCTCCAAAGTTCAAAAGTTCTTGGGCTAAGGCAAGGAAAAGTTTTCATGTTAAAAGTTTTTTACTCTTAATTAGAGAAGAAGAAAAGCAAAAGGTGAAAAGTATTAATTTTCTTGAAGCTTCCCAGTCTCTAATCTTATCTTCATTTAATTCAATTTAATTTAATTCCTCAACCGACCCGTCGTTCCTCTTTAATAAAGCATGCAGCAATAAAACTGTCCTTCACAATTTATTTTACCATTCCTCTCAATACTTCTAACGCACCTTGACAAGAGATACTGAAAAAGTCGCGTCTTCTCACACACCAACCACAACCAATCCAAATCAAGCAAACCCACAAGGAACGATCATGGATTTTAAAGGAAGTTGAAGGAAAAAAGCTGTTATTTCCAGCATGTATGCATGCATGTGGAAAATTCTACTTACTTTTTTAGTTTACTTCACTTTCTCTTTTTCTGTCATTCCACCACTTTTAAAATCCTCTCTCTCTCTCTCTCTCTCCTCATGTCGTGTCTTTTTTCTCTTTGCTGACTATTGGGTTTTTTTTAGTTTAGGTCCTCATCCGTACTACACGCTTTATGCTGGTTGGTATATGGAAACCATGGAATGGTTTGGTTGGGATAGAGTGGGAATGAAGAGGCTGAAAATCTCAAAATCCAATCTGTATCTATACGGTTGTGACATTTCAATCGAGTGCACTCACTCACTACCATACCTCACGTAAAGAAGGAGAAAGTGGAGAAAGTATTTATATCTACCATCGTCGTCATTATGCTGTATCCATTCCGTCTCTTCCTCCTCTTCCCAATAAAAATGAGATAGATGAATGAACAGCGAAACCAGAGAAGAAGGAAGGCTTCCTGTTCGTCTTCTTCCCTTTTCGGTTTATTTAGTACAGGGCATGTTACATGTTAAGTATGTGAATTGAGGAGGAGAAGTGAAGAAGAAGTAGAGCAGAGTTCAGGGAGTAAAAGTAAAAAGTTCGATTTAAGATTCAGGTCAAAAGCAGCTCAAGATGGATTAATGTTTAAATCTCATTTCTCTGATTTCTCTTTAAACTTTATTCATCCCGTGTCACCAAAGAACCACAAAAAGATAGATGGACACGTTTCGTACCCACTAAACTCGTACGCCCTCGTAAACCCCAAGTACAGGAGAGGATTTTTCATTTATCAGGCCACATTATTGTCACGGCACGTCATGACTTTTTCTGCTTCTAACTTTCTTTTTCATCCTTGGGTAATCAAATCACTGGGATTGAATAAAAGTTCCATTGAAGAACCATGCATGCCCCTTTGATCTCTCGTGTCTCTGTTAGCTAGGTGGTCGGGTTTATAATTCCCATCATTAGCAACGCACTTTAGATTAACGAGAAAGTTTGTGAAATGCTTAAACAAAGGTGAAATGAAAATCTCCTTCTGAGCTCAACTGCAACCAAGCAAAATGAGACAAAGACAAACTTTACACGAGTCTTTTATAGCTACCACGCCATCTCTATACTTGCCAAGCATCGCTTTATGTAGGTGGCAGTTGCAGCTTTTTCTACACCTTTGAACCAGTCTCATTGTTGCAACTTTTAAGATTGGTCTTTAGCTTTTTGTGTGAAAAGAGCATCATACCAATTCAGATAATTGCACCAATTTATTCGCGCATCCCTCCTCACAAACAACACACCAATTTATGTAAAAACGATGGTGGCAGCTCATGCCATTGACTTAGATTTCTACATCTTATTTAGGCCGAAACTTAATTTTTTACACCGACGTTAAAATCTTTTGAAAGAAATGCTTTTACAAATGGCATTTAGTCTTGATTATATTTTGGCTTGCAAACTAACAAAACTGATGGCGTCCAAAGTGGCTGGTGTTATGGTGGGTTCAATTAGGGAAATAGCCCAGGATCTCCATTTAGATACTTACCAAAGTTGAACGGGAGAAAATGAGCATTATCTTGTCCTGCCTGCCTTCACCTGTCAGTCATCGCCCTGAGGAGCAAAGAATTCTGAAAAGTTAAATTCCTGAGAAGTCATTCATTAACTAGATTTGTGATGGTGGCATAGTGACTTTGACTCTGGTTGGATTTTCTTATATGCATACACGCGTACTTTACAACTTCAATTAATTTCCATTAAATTGTTTTGCCCTTCGCCTTCAGTTTGACAGTGTTGATAAGTACAGCCGCGGTCCATAAGCGTATAATATATTTAATGGTGGTTCTCACATAATCAAATCTAAGTTCTCTCGAATGGGAGGGGGTAAGTTAAGTTGGCTTGGCAGAGGAAAGTCAGTCGTATATCATAAACTTGATTCAAATTTGCCATAAAGATTGCATATCTGATCTTGTTACACGTACATACAACTTAAACATGTTTAACGCCTAGTCTGCATTGTGTAGATTTGTAAGGATAATTAGTTAAGTTACCTTCTATACCTGGAATATAACTTTTTCTTCTTTTTTTTAATGCAAAAAAGACAAGCATTGCATTTTTGCAAACATTTTTCTTCCACATAGGAGAGAAAACTGATCCACTGAAACTCCATTTGGTCATCCTAATTCAAATTCCTTACTTTCAATTGATTATTTTGTATGCCATTTTTCATAATAACGATTATAAAATGCACACTTTTTTCCTTGGGAAGGAGTCGGTTAAATTTCAAAAAAACATGAATCGTATTTTCTCATGGTACGTTCATTATGACGACACTCACTCATATTTTTTCAAGTCAAGTCAAGTGCCAAATTCTTCCTAGTCTCAAGATGATAGGGAGCGTGTGCCCCCCAATGCCAAACCAAACCTGTCTCTGTGGAATGAGGAACGTCGGATCTGATGGAGTAGGCGATTCTCAAAAGTGGCAACAAAATAGTCTGTTTCATATCGCATTTACAAGTTTTTAAAGTTTGTGTAATGTTCCATGAACGATTAAGGTGTCTTTTGATGTAAGCATTGATACCCACCACTTACTAAATACTTGAAAAATATCCCGTCTCGTTTTCAAAAGTAAACGCGTGTCAATCCGCAACCTGACATAAAATGTCAAAAATTGTATTCAGTTTGCTTACAGGTCGTTCAATGTTGTTCGAGTTAAGTACGTATGTATGAGGAGGCCGTGCAAGGCACCACAATTTAATGGCCTAAAACAAACATCTATTTGCAATTATCCTCCCGCAGAGTTTCCGCATCTAATTCTACTAAATAATTATCCCAGTGACTTTAATATTTATTCATTCATAGACATACAATTTGCAGAGTTATTTGGCAGATACAATTTTGTACACAAATTAAGAATTCATAGGGGACACACACCAAGCTCAGCCATTTGATCTTGATGATAAATCAACTTCATTCATCTGCTTGTCAATAATAGCACCTATGTCTATGTTGGTTAGCTAATAGCTAGCGCACGTTCGATGTCATTTGGCTACAAAATAGACGAATACAAGGGCATGGGAAAGAGGGGCAACCATTAATTTTTTTTACCCTATTCCAGTCACGTGGATAAGTATCATGTCAAGTGAAATGTATAAAATGGAATGTCATTATAATAATGCCAAATTGAACAAGATGCATTACTTGTCAACGTCAAGCAGGAATGTCAATACCACATTAGCACCACAACACAGACAGAAATCTTTGCCAAGTAAATTAGTTTACCTATACGAATGCATAAGTTCCAGGGTTGTAGAACGCTGGGTTACTTGAAATCCTGGTTCCTCCACCCAAATGAAAAATGAAGAGAAGAATACTTGACAGGCATATCAAAAGATAAATTATTCTTTCCATAAAAAGTTCTAAAAGGTTATCGTAGTTCGTCTTCAACAAGATTTTGTATCAAATACAGATTAATATTAACAATAACCTTTCTGCCGCACTTTCTCATTTCAGGCACTTTCACCAATGAATACAAACGTAAGTGCGGGTATCGAATTTATAAGCTGCTCCCAAAGTGAACACACGAGACACGAACTTTTTGTATTATCAAAAACAAAAATGAGATTTACCTACCGACCTTTGTATCTTCCTACTTTCTCTTTCGCTTTCCCTGCCTTTTCATGCAAAGAAGAAGCATGCATGCATTTCATAGCTAAAACTTAACAGGATTCTTCTTACGTCGTATTGACAAAATATTTATGAAACTAGATGAGAAGAACTATAGATATAAAGTGTGGTAGGCAAAATCTACTTTCTTTTTCCCATTTGGTTACCTTTTTAGTTCCTCCAAACAACCCACCTACGCCCATTCCATTTTTAATTTCCTACGTCATTTGATGATAATGCGTTTTGATAATTTGATACGACATGGGATGACACAGACGACGAGGCGAACTGTGATACTTTACTTCAGTTTCAGGAAGCCATTCCATTTTGAAAAAAGAGAAAGACCGAAAGAGTCTGGATGATGGATGGATGGAGACAGGTAGGGCTCAAAAAGTGCTAGCTAGCTAACCCGTAGTCTCATTTCCCATCTTACATTGAATTTTTATTGATATTGTCACCATCATTACTCTTTTATTCAACTTCAGCTTGCATTAGTTGCGTATTTTATTCAGCACATTACCTAGCGTACAAGTCCTCTCACCACAGGTTTGAGTGTTCTTACACACTTTCTTTTTGTAAATCCCTGACTCCTATTTACATTGGAGTCAACCGCCATTCTTCTTTGCATTTCAGTTACCCACTTATAATTTACCTGGACAAAAGGATGGAATGAAAGGAAGGTCATTTTGTTTCCTCTTGGCTTTTCTTTTCACTTCTATCCAGGCCCTGGCAAGTGGGTATACTTAAGCATCATCTACATCCCGTTCTACCAACTCCATGCACCTTTGCATTATTCGCGTTTGCTTGCACTAAGAAGTACATTTGCCATGGTTTCATCATTAATCGCAAGTTTCTTCTCTCAAAAACTCATCAACTCTTCAGAGAGTAGGGAAGGAAGTAAAAGTAAACGAGACTGATTGAATTGGACGACAATGTCAACAACACAACGCAACATTCATTAATGTCTCTCTATTCTCCATCAGGTGAAAGGTGAAATGAGGGTGTATCGTTTTCATTGTGATGAATTTCCCCCTTTTTGTCTCCTGATTGCCTTGCCTCTCGCAGATGCTTTGTAGCCAAGTCAGGCCAGAGCATGAAATCCAGAATATGTTAGTCATACAAGTATCAAAGAAGGAGAGTTTGTGACATCAAACACCAAATGACAAAAGCAAATGGCTTATATGTGAGGCATGGAATGGAAGCGTCAAGATTTCATATGACACTTTTCTCCACTGCGCATTTTTTGATTAGAAGACTAAATTGATATAGCATTTTTTCTTCCTGTCTAGACTATGTGGCCTAATTATTTAGAAACCTTTAACCTTTTCCCAGGTGGGAATGAAGCGAGTATAATCTGACAGGCCAGGATCATTTAATTTGCAATGATATCATGTAACATGAAAGATATGTACCTGATGCCTCATTATTTGTGTCTGGAGGATCTCTTCTTCTCTTCACAATTCATTAAGAAATACCTACAAGGCAAAAATTTTTAAGGGACAATCTTCAAAGTGAAAATTTGTAGTAAGGATGGAAATGGAACTGTGTAAACATGACAAGTTTGGCTAATGAAACTAATGGCTGTTGTTGGAACTCTCCAAACTTTCACACACTTACAAAAAACCTACATCAAAGCCAACTCTCTGTCCCTTGTCGCAAACACGAAGTAACGTGATACATGCAATTAAGATGCCGGAATGAATCAAAACTCCAGGCATAGAATACCAACACCATTTCCTTCACCATCGCAATTTTTAGCGTTTTTGTAAATTGGCAATGGAATTTTGTACTTTGTAAACATGCTTCATAAAAACCCTAGGTGACGAGCATTTTTGCATAATAAATAATAACATCTTTTACAAGGTAATCCTTTTTCATTAAAATGTGTTGATCCTATTACTCGTATACTCGAGGTGTTGAATCTCCTTTCTTTCTCTTGCTTTAGTTTGGCATCATTTTTGGCTGGTCATCATCAAAATTGCGCTTCCAGGAAAAGATGTTGGTCGCTGGTGCGAGAGTTCATGTGGAAGAAAGAGAATCAGAGCAGAGAGCTTTTGCACTGAAGAAGCTCACAAATCATCATCTATTTCGCATTACACAAAATCTTGCTGCTCAGCTTAAAGCCCACAGGTCTTTAAAAACAGAGCGAATAAGAAAAAGAAAGAAAAGCGTACCAATAAATATTACATATTGCATACATACACCTCTTTTCTCTGCACAGATAGATACTATCTACTAACTAACCAGATGAACTACCCACGTAATTTTTGCAGACCTTTTGGCCAGAGCAACATACTTTCTTACCTACACACTCTTTTTTCTTCTTCAAATAAATGTATCCCTCTTTTCCCTCTCGCATTTTGTGATTTTTGTGAAACCCACAAACAAGCAATTCATTTTGGACCGACGGGACTCTTTGCCTTTGCACCCTGCTGAAACTCGTTATTAATGTACGTAAATATGATGATGCTAATCTAACTCCCATTCCATTTGCTCGTCTATCATATCACGGTTCAATTATGGAGTAACCATAAAGAAGGCAAGAAAGACTTCGACTTACACCATAAATGACCTTCTAAAATACTCTGCGCATGAGGATCGTGACATGATCTTTACATAATTTATATTCATAACCACCACCATTCATTCTCCATATAGTCCGTCTCACCTTTCCAATAACTCGAGGCTGTTTGTTTATTGGCTTGGAAGGAGATGGGACAAGGGGTTGTTTGTAGAATTTGCAAAATTCCAAGAGTTGAATGCTATATAAGAGAAGAGTAGTCCTTCCTGGACTTGGATTTTGAACAAGGAGTATACAGAGTGCAGAAGAGTAGGTAAGCATCACTCTATGTAGGAGGTTGGACTCTCGTTGAGAAGGAGGAGAGGATTCCTTCAGGGATACACAAGGTTTCTTTTCTTGAGGTACATATATCTAGGCAGAAGTAAGGTAAAACTGGTAAACTGCAACAATGGACACAATTACCGATGTTATGGTGCGATGGCTACGGTATGTGGCCAGTTTTGTTAACCTTTCTTGCTCTCTCATCTCTAAGGGAATTGCACTAAATGAATCTAATTTATTTATAGTAATGCCATCAAGAGCCTTCGCAGGGTGCCCCTTTAGTCATTAACAAGGAACATTGAGGGATTAATGACGAGCTCGGTTTTGAAGGAAAATACTTCGGGACTACTAATTATCACGAGCATTTTGAATTATGCTACATACCATCGCCAGCTCTGTCGCCCTTTTGCAGCTTGCACAGTTCCCTTGTTACGATTTACCTTTCCACATCAAAGAGGTGCATGAATTGGTTCTTTTAAGAGCACCGATCGTCCCAGGCAGGTAGCCACAGTCATAGCCATAAGCGAAACATTGTATTGTATCAACACATCAACATGAAAAGCCTAGGTTGATGCATACAATGCAACATGCAGGTCTCTTCTGCTCTACTCTGTTCCTCCTCTGTTGCTGTTTCACTTTTACATTTTAACAACCATTTACTTTTTAGCAAGTCCACAGAAACATAATAGCACTTTGGCTCCACAAAGCATCATTCCATCCTCGTCGTCAGTGTCCCATACACGATCTATCTTTTTAAACTCAAAGGCATTATTCACCAAACAGTGCCAAGAGCGCACATAGTGCATAGAGTAACCTAACCATTTGCTTATGCTCCCAAATTTTTGGATAGAAACTGCTAACTGCAAATGATACATTCTCTGAGGACGATAAATGCTCCCCAACGTGACGACGATGACGGTGAGTTAGCTTAAGTTGGGGCAAAAAGTAGTCAATAAAAGCCCAAGTCTGTGTGAATACAAAGCAAAAGTAAACTCTATCCTGGCAAGCAGCAGGGTTTTGGTATTGATACTCTCTTTTTACGCGATCCAGCAGTGTTCTTTCTGGCTTCAGTTGTACAGCAAACACAGCAGTTCTACTTTAGTTTATATCAGCAGTGTTCCTTCCATCATCCCATGTGTGTGGTGTGGGGAAAATACAAAATTGTGTAAAAAATCACAATAAAACTGCTACAAGTAACTGGAACTTTAGTCTACATCAAAGTATTGCACACTTACAATTAGTACTAATTAACTGCACACCACTCAAGTGGCTTAAATTAAGCATTGCTGCAATTTAACGTGCAAACTAGGACAGTTAATTTAATAAGTATAAAAAGTTTCTTGTTTTTAAAGTGAGGATAACTGCGTCTGTGATGTGATTCTGCTGCTTTAATTGACAAATCAAATCTGCAAGTCATAGATTCACAGAACAGGTTACATACATTTATACACCACTAAAATTGAATATCAGTCTGATGTATAAATACTTACATGACGCTGTTAAGAGACTAATCTGAATGAACACGAGTATTTCGGCAGAAAACAACTCGAGTCCAATAATAGTGATAGTAAGTGAATGATTCGCAGAAATCAGCGTAACCGTGAATGAACCATACATTAATTGCAAATAAAAATGACATTATTGTTATTGGACTGAATTAGAAATAACTTTTTTATTTTGTGAATCTACTTGTTAATTGGGTCCTGTACTCCATCTCTACCGCTAACATTCTGTTCAATTGTTTAAACTAATAATAACAGATTTCACGTCAATCTGCAACTCAAACGTCATCTTCAAAACAAAATCATCGGCAACCACACCGGTAGTAATTTAAAATTGAATAAAAAAAATTGTAGGATAAAAAAGTGAAAAACATACAAAAACTCAAATACTTTCTGGACCTACAGTTGGGGGCAAATGTAGAAGAGTAAAAGAAAAGGTAAGAAGTTTTTTATGAAGTGATGTATTAAAAAAAAGTGTAAAAAGTAAGCAAGATCTTATCGGGGGAAGTGTCCACCTCGTGGGGGCAAGAAATCAGCTGGGTCAAGGGTATCTCCATCATCCGGTTCCTCATCCGGAAAGACAATCAGTTTTCCACACTGAAGCAGTCGGTTTTCTTCCAGCCATTGCCGCTTCTGTTAAGAGAATTACTTTTTAATTTGCGAATTGAGTGTTCTCCCATTCTTATGTCTTATTAAAGTTGAAGGTTGACTTACGTAAAATGAAATTTTGGGACGTCCTCCCATCTGTTTCAAGTGTCGTAGTCCAACGCACTCAGATCCAATTGCGAGATGCATGTCAGCAAAGGGTTCCTTCGCAATAGTATCATACATCTCTTTAACAGCCAGACGTCTTGCCATAAAACGGTTGTCACTTTGAGCTAGAATAGAATATTATATCGTTCATTAGACAAGGATGGGATAATTATAAGTTCAGCTTGGCTAACTTAAATTACCTTCAATGCTCAATTGTCCAATGGTTACAGTGCAGCTGAACAAGAAGCTTTCTTCCAGGGTCAACTGTTTGTCTTTTTCCTTCACTTCAATAATTGGTTCATCGAGATTATTAGCCCTGCAAATCCTCTGCAAATCCCTCATAACCAGTGGGTTGATACGGCAACCTGGAGGCATTCCATAAGTCGGGAGTTCTACTTCTTTGTTATACTTTTTCATTTTTTCAAGCATATCAATTGCAGCCAGTTGAAAGGCCAATCCACGAAGAGGCGCCTGTCCAATGCCTTAAAATAAAATGAACATTTTTAATTATTCATTGTTGTAAAATAGCACTACGTGGTGTCGTCCATTAATTCTGTCACACAAAAGGGGGAGGGAGGGGGGTTAGTCCCAAATGGTTAATTTCCTAAAGGGGAAGGGAGGGTCTAATAATTCCCCGATTTTGCGTGACATAATCAATGGAAGAGCCATGTCATAACACCCAATGTACGTTTTTCAAGAGTAGGCCTGACTGATTTTAAATTGGAGACGTAAAAATAGAAAAATCGAGCATCTGCACTAGCACTGCCGGCTAAAACCGGTCTGGACACGACACTTTTCGATATTAAAACACAGACAAAATGAATAAAAGAATTGCTCACCTCTTCCTTGTCCACAATAAATTTCCACACGATAAATCCTTTCTGCCCTCTGGTTGAAGCGCATGCAGAAGATTTCGTTGTGCATTTTGGTTCCATGGGACTCGGATATTTTCTTGACGACATGAAGCGGCGTGTGAAGAAACCCGTCCCTGCCCACAACTTCCAAACGCCGAGTCTTGAAAACCTGTTCCAATTCATCCAAAATGTTGGCCTTTTCGACCCCAGCATAGGGCGACGAAGGCTTCTTTTCCTTCAAACTCAATCCTCCAAAAAGCCGAGGGTCCAGACCTATTTCAGGTGCGTGGATGTCAATCAAATCCTCGTCATCCACATCCACCGAAGGATCCACGTAGCCGTCCATCTCACTCTCTTCAGTGACCTCCAATCCCAAACGCACCATCTCGTCCTCGTCCATCCTGTTACTTGTAGCTGCCATAGCCATCTCGTAAACCCTCAACCCTGCACAGGCACACACAAAATTACAACAAATCCTCCATGACCACATCAACCGTCGATTGATTAAATGTGCAACTGAACTGAGATAGAAAACAACAATAAAAGGGCCCTTCTTACCTTAATTCAATAAATCAAAAGGAGCTGGTGAAGTCAATCCTAGTCCAAGGCAGCTGATGGGCTCTTTTGAAGATTAAATCACGTCACAGACAATTAATTACACAAGACTTAATTGCTGAGCAAAAGGTTCCTCTGTATGATCGGTCGTGACTGTGGTGGTGGAGTGAAGAGAGGAGACGGACAATTGTGTTGGGATGGAGCACGATGCTTCTCACTTCAAAACACCCTCGGCAAGGCAGGCTCCAGCAGATGGAGCTGGGATCGACGTCTGCCCCTCGGGCTATCTTGAGACCTTTGTCTTCTACTTTCATGGGCTTTTTTTGCTTCACTCCCTCGTCATGTTCCCTGAGGAATGTGGGTGATAAGTTATAAATAGTCCAGATGTTTTGGTCTTCCTCCTCCTCTTTCAACAACAATAGGTCAACAAAAACAACACTGTGTGTGTGGGGGGAAACAACTATCACGGTTGGGAAAGGGTAGAAAGTCTATCCCTGTTGTTGTTAAAAAGCCAATTAGTCTTTAATTTCAGAAGAGACATATGGAA
>JAQIWU010001490.1:0-16213 GCA_034696445.1 Isotomiella minor
GGCTTTATGATATGAACAATCCATTTTTTTTAAATTTTGCTTTCACCAGCTCTTTCACTTTCACTCTGTCTGTAAGCTGTATGGATTTCACAATTGTTTCTGTAAGCTGACCAGTCTGACAGTTTGAGACAAAGTTGACGCTCTATGGTGTTCTTCTATTCCTCCTATATTTCACTTTTTCATTGGCAAATAATCAGAAGAATGGACAAAAAGAAACCTAAATGTGTGGAAAGAATGATAATTATTGGTTCTTGGCTTTACTCCTATAAATGCTCTGTCGAGGTACATAATATCTATGTATAAAAAATATACTGCATGTAAATAAAGTTCAATCAATCGTTCATTAAAAATTCGAAGCATCAGGGCAAGGGAAAGGGATGATGCCTTTAGGATAGGAATAGGAAGGACGTTGTTTAACATATCGCACACGCCACTTTTCTCTACCAAACCATAGTAGGTTTACTATGATTTAACGACTATAATATCAATAACATCTCATAAAGAATGTTGTAATGGCAGTGTTGAAAATATTTAACTGGTGCATAAAATAAAATGTACCAAAAGTATGCATTGAAATTTGATTCCACCAACCATGCATTGTTTAAAATGTCTGCCCATAAGTAAAGACAGAGAGTCATAGCATTGGAATGAAGTACAAGTCCAATAATATTCTTCACCACCGCCACCACTCTGTACATTACATTTTACATTTAAGCTTCTCCAAATTTGGTTTAAAACCCTTTTGCTCTACAGAGTTTAATGTGCTGGGGGATTATAGTTAGTTATAGTTGTCCTAAACTGACTCTCGCATATAAATGTTTGCGTTTGAATGTGAGTTTTTTAATAAAATTGCATTGTGTGTTGAGCCTGCATTAAAAAAGGAGAGAGAGAGAGAGAGAAAGAGTCTTAAATCTTTTGGATATTTCATGGAAGGGGTTTAGACAGAAAGAACGCTCAACTCTCTCTCTAAAATAATAATATTCTACAATTACACGAACAAGATTTGATTGCAGTCAGTGTTCCTCCCTCCACACACATTCAATTCACCACACTCGCATTCACATACCGGCAATCAAGCCGATGTTGTTGGATACCTAGACAGGTAGATGTAATGGAAGGTGTGTGTGTGTGTGGTAGTAGTCACATTTGGAGAATTATAGATGATCCCCGTGTGGAAGCTCTATAAGCTCAGGGGGTGACAGGCTGAGAGTCTATGGGAAGAAGTGCAACCTTGGTTGGATGGACGGGATTTGCACAAAAAATTGCGATGAACATTGCCCCCGGCATTATTCTGGGGTTTAATACTTTAGGTTCTTCCACTGCTTTAGTCTTCTCTCTCTCTCCGATTTCCACCATCATTTCATTTCATTTCTCTCTTCTTCTTCTTCTCTTCACAAGTCACTTTTGGGGCTGCGTTTGGTTGTGCAAGAAAGAAGTGGTCTTTTTTAGCGCATCTCTTCTTCTTCTCTCTGTCTCTAATCTTCATTTTGGTGGTGCTGGTGCAACCAACAAATCTTTAAAACTCGTCTGTGTGGACACGGTGCAATCTGTCGCCTTTTTAAAAATGTCTGGAGCCTTTAAATTCCCACACCGAGGAGTGAGTCATTAGTGGGAGCGGAAAGGTACGCCTCCACAGAAGAAGAAACTGAAGTCACCACCATCTTCCTTCCCTTCTCCCGAGGGGAGAGGTCATGTCGTTTATGTGGAGTTTTCATTCCATAAGCGTATGGCTTTTCCCCTTTGGAGATGGGAACTTTCACCGGGGCCATTGGTTTTTGGGGGACTTTTTGGAAACCTCTTGGAAGCTAGTCGTGGAGGAGGAAAGGAACCCGGCTATAAAATAATGAAAAAAAGAGACAAAATGCCGTGGCCATCACATCATCATCATCATAAAACCATAGCTGGATGAAAGTGCAGCTCAGCGTATTCTATGTATGCTCTAATGAACATGAATGAAGTACAATACAATGCGAGAATAATACAATGACGACGAGTCGTCAAGCTTGCTGCGATGCTAGCTGCAGTATTGTAGTGCAACTCAGCTAAACAAATGAGTCAAATATGGCTTATGCTTTATAGTGCCTCTTTCAAATCGATGCTGCTACACGATGCTTCTACCGACAGCAAGTAGAGGCCTCTTTGCTTTCCTTTATAATCCAGCCCAAGCCCCATCATCATTATCAAGCTTTGCATTGTTTTGCCTCCAATTTATTTAATGAAATTGAAATGAAATGACTGCCGCTGGTGGAAGAGTCCATGATTTTGGGTGCACAACTGACTATGACTGGTTGAGTAGGGACGTTAACGTTAACGCATAATGAATGACGACATGTCAAGACCATGCAGTTTCTAGATTAGTTGTTGCAAATGTAGTGACAATGACAAATATATCATTGTTGAAGAGAGGCTAGACTAGAGTTCATATGGTCATCATTTTTCTATCTGGCACCATCCATCCACAGCCTAAAAGTAATGTTCGACTCTTGTCTCTTTCGTTAATTGCAGTATATGATATGAAGACACAAGCTGATGGACATGAGTTGAGATAAAGGGACGACCTACGGAAAAGAGGGACTCTTCTATATAAAGCATTTAGCACAATTACCCTTGTCGAAGAAGAGGAAATGGGTGACAAGTTGAGAGAGGAATCAAAAGTCTTCATCCCAATGTTGACCTGCAAGGTGTAAAGGGCCGACATGGAAAATTACGATCTGTTTGGCGATGATCTCGGAAGTGGCGTGCTTGACGGCTTAGGAGATTTAGGGGGGGCTGGTGGGTTCGGGGGTTCTAATCAGCAAGTCAGCTCAGGGAGTATGATGCAGAACTACGGGTCCCAACAACCGCAGTACACACAAATAGGGCAGGGGATGGTGCCCCCCTCTAAGCTTGCTCCAACAGGGTATCCTGACTATTCACAATATGGACAGTATGGGGCTGGGCAACCACAGGGGTTGGGAGGCTACGTCGGGTCAGCTCCTTCAAGACCCTTGGCTGGTTATCCCTATCCTCATCAACCAACACCCAGCATGCAGTACCAGGACTATTCCTCGGTACATAGTCAAGCAAGTATGATTAGACCTCCTTCAATGACTCCGCAGCATGCACCACCTCCAAGAATGGTCGCTCCGTCGCAACAACAGTTTGGCGTGAGTGGGTACAGGCCTCCTCCGGGCCAAGACTCTATGTATCTCCAGCAGTATTCACGATGGAATGAACCTCAAGCTGCTCCGTATGGGTCTAGCCCTCTACCTCATCATTATCCTTCAACCCCAACTCAGCCTTATCGGCCACCTACTCACAGTTCTACACCACATGCGTATCCTTCACCTCTTCCACGACCGCCGCCGCAACCTATCAATAGCCAACCCACGCCGTCAGCAGCGCAAACAAATCCACAGCAGTCTGTCTCATCGTCAGCGGCTGCAAATTCATCCTCACACATTCCTTATCTACCTCGGCCTCCTCAAGCACCGACGATGCCCCAACAACAGTCACAGACTCAGTATGGCCAAGGGATGTACCCATCAAGTGGTAACCAGTACCCTGGCTATCACCACACACCAACTCCCGTTAGTCAACTTCCAAGTGCTCCCACGCCGTCATCAGCCTCCTACCCTCACCACAACTCGCAGCAGTACAATTTAGCCTCGTCGAGCCAACAACATCAGTATAGTAATCATTATGGACAGTATTATCCTGCAGGGTCAGGAGCACCATCAGCGCCATTAAGTACGCAACCTGCTGGACCAGGCTCAACAGCGCCACCCTTGTCATCTTATCCAGGGTCGTATCCTCCAGCTCCGATTCCAACAGGGGTTCCTAATGGTAGTCAAAGCTATAGACCTGGGTATGCTCAGCTGCCTCAGTTGTCACCTCGCCAGCCGACACCACAACCGAGACCCACGGCTCCAAGTCCGAAACCACCTACTCCTTCAACGGCACCCTCAATTGCTTCTTCCAACAATGCGCCGTCGGCTATGTCGTCGCATCAGCCGCCCACACTGTCTTCAAACCCACCGTCTGTACCACCACCTCAACAAACCCCGAGCAGCCTCCAACAATTGGAGCAAATGGTGATGCCACATGTCAGCAGCAAGAATTCGCCGTCACCAAAGCCTCCTCCACACCCAAGTATGTCAACCGGAGTAATGAGTCCGATGAGCGTGAGTGGTCCGAAAACACCACTGTCACCAAGCATGCAAGGTCCAAAAACTCCAATGTCGCCTAGTCAGTGGCAATCGCAAGGTCCTCCAAGACCACCAACGCAACCCATTGCTTCGAAACCTGCGTACTTGCATCCGCCTTCGCAGCAGCAGCAGCAACAGCAATTACCAAGCAGTCCCGGCAATTACGGCGTTCTTAATTCAACTTCCAATTCTTCCGTTGATAATACTATTAATAGTGTGGTTAGAAATACACATGACTCTTCGGATATAGAACTTAATGGCCTTAGTGCAACCCTCGACACGTCAGCTCCGGACCCGTCCCTTCCTCCTTTGGATGAACCCAAGCCAACAACTCCTCTTCCTTCAAATTCATCCAACGAAATGAGCATGAATGGCTTGCTGTCAGACGGGAAGGATGGAGGGAAGGAAAACATGTCACAAATCACGCATTCCATCGACCGTTTCTCCATCCCCAATAATAATGCCTCTTCAAGTACTATAATCGAATCTCCAGCAGACGCAGAGAAACCCGGTGCACTCACGTCTCTCTCGTCTCCAATGGAAAATTCTAACGTGATGTCTCAGTACGCTTCAAGTCCTTCAATGGAACCAAATAACACTTCTTTAATGACGTCTAATTCTACTTCTAGTACAAACGGAGGAGGACAACCAACCCCAGATTTTACCTCTCAGTATCCGAATTCCTCTTTGGCCAGTTTAGGCATGAATGGAACGAATGAGTCTGTGCATCAACAACACAACACCGTAGACATGCAGACGAGTGGTCAAGAACAAAACTCCGGTCATTTAATGGGGAACGCAATGGGAGGGGGATATGGACCTCAGATGGGGGTTGGGGTTCAGCAGCCCTTTGGTAATTCCATTGAGTCTTCTCAATCAAGCATGAAACCCATGATTCCTCATCAGTACCCACCACAACAGCAGCAATTTCCGAGTGACCCCAACGGCCCTTCTCAGCAGCCATTTATGAACAGTTACCATGCTGGTGGAATGTACCCAAATGCTCCATATGGGCAACACATGACTCCTCCGATGAGACCACCTGGTGGCCCTCCACAATATCCAATAGGACCTCCAGGGCCAGATCGTTTGTCGTATGAGATGCATCAACTCAATCAGCAGTTGCAACACTTGTACTCTCTGCCTCCGAATCCTCAAACGCAAGGACAAATCAACGAATTACAGGAGAGGTTACGAGTTGTACAGCAGCAGGCATCAGGGCTTCCTGGGAATCAATATGGTTTGCAACCCCCTATGGGAGGCATTCCTGTGGGGCCAGGAGGGTATGGACAGATGCCCATGGGAGGATTGCCAATGGACGTCATGGGTGGAGATATGCAGGAGAGTGGTCCAGGAAAGGGTAAAAAGAAGAAGGAGCGCAAACCACGAGGCGAGCCTAAAGAACCAAAGGGCAAGGGCAAGAAGGGGAAGGGAAAGAATAATGTTTCTCTCCTCAACGACAGTGGAGATTCCTCACTTCACCAACCACTAGATGAAATATACGAATTCCAAGACGTACCTCCAGAAATTCCCGAAAAAAAATTAAAAAAGCCACGGTACTTAGAACTTCTTAATTTACATTCCTTTTTCAATTTACAAATGCAAATAATGATAATGAATTGGTTTCGTATCTGTTTTCAGTAAACCCCGAGAGCAGAAATCTCCAGCAAAGCCTAAAAAGACGAAAGAACCCAAAGAGACGAAACCCACGAAAGAAAAATCCCCAAAAAGGTACCGTTGTCATTTGTGTTTTTTTGTACTTGTCTAAATTTCTTATTATTGCAATTCTCTAGAACCCGCAAGAAGAAGACCGTAGATGGGACTGAAGAGTCGTCGCTTCTTGGACTAGAGGATCAAATTGTTGATCCGGAGTTGATAACAACTCCAAAACCTGAGGAGAATTCGGAATCGGACCAAAAAAACTTGACTGGTGCTGCTGGTATCCTAGCTGAAGGAGGCTCCTCTACTCCCACCATTGGAGGAGAAGGTGATACCAGCACTCAGGAAACTGTTTCTGTTGACGCAGAGGCGGTCATTAACTCTGAGCTAGTGACCCCTGAAAAACCAAAGAAGCCAAAGAAACCCAAGCTAAAGAGCCATTCTACTGGGAAAAAGCGACCATCTAAGTAAGTGAAAACATGATTGACATTGATAATAATTGGGAAAATGAAAGATTACTAATTGAGTCAATTTTTGTTTAAGGACATTGTTGGCTTTCAAAAACAGAAAGAAACGAAGACGAAGCGATTCCGAAGTATCTGACATTGATAAAACTCCACCTCCTTCACCCCTTCCAGAAGAAGACTCTAACGTAAGCTTGTTCAACTAAGTTCAAGTTGCTTGGTTTATCTTTGCTAACATTGATACAATATTTTTGCAGAAACGTCGGTCTGGGAGAAATACTCAACGGAAGAAATACATTGATGATATAGATTTGGCATTATCTGACGATGACTTGCTACTTCCAACACCAAAACAGGTGCTAGACACATCCGCATCTAGTACCGTTTTGTCTACTACGATCGTAGATGAGCAAAGCAAACCTGCAATCGAGGGACAGAGTGAGGAAATTCCCCCTGTTCCCACTGCCACCTCAACTCCTAAAAAGGAGAAACCTAAGACTGCACCCGAAGAATCTCCAACTGTCAATAAGCACAACTTTTTTTATGTGGTGAGTTCACAAACAATTTTTTGCTGATTATAATTTTTCTTAAGTTAACAACTAAACTAACTGATCTTATTTATTTATATTAGAATCCAGCGGACGAGGATACAATGGTTGTACAACATATCTTGTCAATGCGTATGGGAAAACGCGAAGTTGATTCATCGGATGACGAGGATGAAGAGGAGGAAAAGAAAACGGAGGAAGCAACCAAGGATGAAGCCGCATCTACTTCTACAGAAAAGGAAGTAGAAGTAGCGGAAAATAAAGATACAAAGACTGATGATGTGACCAGTACAACAGAGGAAACGAAACAACCTTCCGAGGAAACAGTTTCAATCCAATCGGAAGACAAGGTTGAAGGGTCTAATGAACCTGCTACCATTACTGATAATGCTACAACAGATATTAGTATGAACAGCGAAGAATTAGTACCAGCACTACCCCCTGCAGTTGTAACCACTGAGGTGGAATCGAAAGAGGATGAAGACCAAAGCAAAGTTGAAGTCAAAACGGAAGAAAATACAGAAACAATAACAAAAGACAGTCTGGAAGAAAAGACGGAAGTAAAGTTGGAAGAAAACCTGGAGGAAAAGGTGGAAGTGAAGTCGGAAGAAAATAGTCAGGAAAATGCAGGAGAAACAACTGAGAAGTCTAGTGATGAACCTACTGTCACTGCTGAAGCTGAAGGTGTTGATAATACCGCAACAACAAGCGAGGAACCCCAGAAGAAAGAGAAAAAGAAGGGAGAAACTCGTGCTATTGAAATTGAAGAATTTTACGTCAAATACAAGAATTTTTCATACTTGCACTGTGAATGGAAGACAGAAGAAGAGCTTCTCAAAGGTGATAAACGGGTCAACGCAAAAATCAAACGATTTAAGCAGAAGTTATCAAACAATGCAAACATTTTCGAGTTCATTGAAGAAGATCCGTTCAATCCTGATTTTATTGAGGTTGACAGGGTTCTTGATATGAGTGAAGTAAAAGATCCTACGGGGAAAATCACAAAGAACTATCTTGTCAAGTGGCGATCACTTCCATATGATGAAGCAACATGGGAACTAGAAGATGACATCGATCCTGAAAAACTTGCCCACTTTCGGCGGTTCTATGATTGCCCGAAGAAAGATCAGTGGAAGCCAAAAAAGCGACCGAAGGCTCCTGAATGGGCTAAGCTTGACGGAACTCCAACATACAAGAATGTGAACACTTTGAGAGAATACCAATTGGAGGGATTAAATTGGTTAACCTTTTCTTGGTTTAATGGAAGAAATTGCATTTTGGCAGACGAAATGGGGCTGGGAAAAACGATCCAATCCCTAACTTTTATCGACGCCGTCCATAAATATGGCATCCGTGGCCCATTCCTCGTCATCGCCCCTTTGTCAACGGTTCCAAACTGGCAACGTGAATTTGAAACATGGACTGATCTCAACGTTGTGGTTTATCATGGATCAGTCGCAAGTAGAAATATGATCCAGGAGTATGAACTATTTTACAGACATCCTGATAACAAACAAATGAATCTCAAAGACTGCTACAAGTTTAATGTTCTTATTACAACGTTCGAAATTGTGCTGACGGATGTTATGGAACTGAAGGACTTTCCCTGGCGAGTGTGCATCATTGATGAAGCACATCGTCTCAAAAACAAAAACTGCAAACTGCTTGAAGGACTTCGATTGCTTAACCTGGAACATCGAGTGCTCCTTAGGTGAGTAAATACAAGGTGGTAACTAACTGTTACAGTTTATGTGACTAATCATGGTTTTTATTCATTAGTGGTACCCCTTTACAAAACAACGTACAAGAATTGTTCTCTCTTCTAAACTTTTTGGAGCCCAGTCAGTTTAGTTCGGACGAAAGCTTTGTTAAAGAATTTGGGGACTTAAAGTCAGAGACGCAAGTACAAAAACTTCAAGCGTTGTTGAAACCTATGATGCTTAGGCGCCTGAAGGAAGATGTTGAGAAATCGATTGCCCCTAAAGAGGAAACTATTGTTGAGGTACAATTTTTGGTTTTTGTTGCTCTCTAATCTTAGACACTCGTTAATCTTAAAATGTTCTTGATCCAGGTGGAATTAACCAACATGCAGAAGAAATATTACAGAGCCATTTTAGAAAGAAATTTTTCATTCTTGAGCAAAGGAACAAGTTCCGCCAATATCCCAAACTTGATGAATACAATGATGGAACTTCGAAAGTGCTGCATACATCCATATCTCCTTAATGGTAAGTAACTTTGACTGAGCAATAAAAATAAAGGGCCTTTTTCACATATACTATTCTTCGTCAATTCTAGGTGCTGAAGAACAAATCCAGTTGGATTATCGACTAACGCATAACATTCCCGAATGTGACCCAGACTTGTACTACAATGCCCTTGTTCAGTCATCCGGCAAAATGGTTCTGGTTGACAAGTTGTTGGCCAAACTCAAAGCTAGTGGTCATCGCGTGCTTATTTTTAGTCAAATGGTTCGGTGTTTGGACATCTTGGAAGACTACTTGATTTATCGCCAATATCCCTACGAGAGGTTGGATGGTAGAATTAGAGGTCCACTTCGACAGGCTGCCATTGACCGATATAGCAAACCAGACTCGGATCGATTCGTCTTCTTGTTGTGCACAAAAGCAGGAGGATTGGGCATCAATTTAACCGCTGCTGACACTGTTATCATCTACGACTCGGATTGGAATCCTCAGAACGACCTCCAAGGTTTGAAATTGTTGAACGCTTAATTGTTTGTCTGTAATACTAATTTTCTTTTTATTTTGACAGCTCAAGCTAGATGCCACAGGATAGGACAAAGCAAAAAAGTGAAGATCTATCGCCTCATTTGCAAAAATACGTACGAGCGAGAAATGTTTGACAGGGCATCTTTAAAACTGGGTTTGGACAAAGCTGTCCTGCAGTCGATGAATACAACGCAAGGGGGAAAGCAGGATCCAACCGCTACTGCCTCCAAGGTGTTGTCAAAGAAGGAGGTAGAAGACCTGTTGAAACGTGGAGCTTATGGGGCTCTAATGGACGAAGACAACGCAGGAGAAAAGTTTTGCGAAGAAGATATCGATGTAATTTTAGAACGACGAACCCAAATTATTACACTTGAAAGCGGAGAAAAGGGGTCGACATTTTCAAAAGCCAGCTTTGCTGCCACTGGCATTCGAGAAGACATAAACGTTGACGATCCTGACTTCTGGAAGAAATGGGCAAAGAAGGCAGAAATTGATACCGATGAGTTTGGCGAAAAGGTAAGGACGACACCATGTTTTTTCGAAATCTAATCAAATAACGTATTTCGTCAAATAACTAACAAAATAACTGATTCGTTGTTTTGTAGAATGACTTGGTGATTCATGAACCAAGAAGAAGGACTCAAATCAGACGATACGGCCATGATGATGGAATGATAGAAATGTCCGATATAGACACTTCATCCGACTCGGACGAAGAGGGCAATGTTGGGGATAGAACTAGAAGTGGTCGGGGTATGATACAATTTTACTATTTTTGTATCAGAATTGTTTGTTAATACATTAAGATTACAACTATTGCAATATTTGTTTTCTGATTTATATAGCCGGACGAAGGGACAGGAGCAAAAAGATGGGCAAGAGGGGGAGACGCGGTAATCTGGATGATGAGTTCCAATTTGATGATGGTATTGTGGACTATGGGAAATGGTCAAAGAGCGAATGCTACAAAATTGAACGGGGGCTACTTACCTATGGGTATGTACTCACTAATATTCTTTTAGTAATCACCTTTGTTCCCTTTTAATTTTGATTTTGAATGATGAATCCCATGCTAATACTGAACCGAGTTTTTCGAAATTCGAAATGTGTTAAAATTCTTATCGCAAAGTGCGACCCTGACCTTATCTCACCAACTATTCCATCACTGTCTGTGACATCCTTCCCTGTTAAATTGAGATTGAAAATTGATGGTACTATGTCCTTGTGTACTTCAGATGGAAAAGATGGACTAAAATACTGGAGCAAGGGCAGTTCCGAGTTGGATGGAATGAAGAAAAAATGGAGGATTGTGCTCGACTTATTGTAATGAACATTTTCTGGCGTATTGGCTCTCTAGGTTTTAACTCTCTTGGTTCTTTCCAGCTCCTTCATTGTGTCAGCAACTTCAGAGGGGATGAAAAGGTGAAAAGCTTTGTGGCTGACCTTATCTGTCCTAATGAAAATGCAAACAGTATCACAAGAAATCATTCCGGTTTGGCGAATCCTGTTTCACGTGGGGGACGCAAGAGTAAAAAGAAGGATAAACTGGTTAAATCAGAGATACCGGAGAACGAGGACTGGATGAAAGAAGAGAGATTCGATACTGAAACACACTTGGACCCTGTGTTTGTCAAGCATTTATCCAAAAACGCCAACAAGTAAGTCACAGACATCAAATTGTGGAAAATCGTCATTTTAAAATGTGTTTGTTCCTCCAGGGTGCTTTTACGAATAAGAATGCTATACTACGTCAAACAAGAAATTATTGGAGTGAAGGCATCCCAAATTGACGAGGGGTTGTCCGTTAATGAGTTAAAAATATGTCCACCAAGCCTAATGACTGACACCGGCCCTGTTGATTGGTGGGACAAAGACTGCGATGCTTGTTTACTGGCTGGAACCTACAAACACGGCTATGAACGATATAACATTATGCGCCAAGACCCTACCCTATGCTTCCTGAGTAGATGTGGACCTCCGGATGGGTCTGCAGTTCTTGCGGAAATTTCATCTGAAGTGTAAGTATACCTAATTGACCAGTATTTGATAATGTTCTTACCCTGCACTTTAATTATAGCAATGAAGAGGAAATGGAGAAGGACGAGGTTGGCGACGAAGAAGAAGAGCAAACTACCACTCCTGATAAACCTGCCAAAGAAACAAGCGTAGACAAACGTGCTACATTATCTGATGAAAAAGTAGAGGAATCAGAGAAGGTGTCACCGCCTGATGAACCCTGTGAAGAGAAGAATACAGAAAGCAAAGACAATGGAGAAACAGAGCCAATGGAGACGGAGACTGAAAAGGTCGAGTTGGCTGAAGTAGAAAAGGACAAAGGTGATGACGAAGCCAAAAAGGAGGAGGACGAGGACCCTAAAAATTCTGAGACACCAGTCGTAAACGAAGAAGGCCAAGAAAAAGAGGTATCTGAAGACGTAGGAGAGACGCACACAGATGAAATCGAGAAGGCTGAGAAAGACAAACCAGTTTCGCCATCAGAAACCCCAAAGCCTGAGTCTACGGAACCAGGAAAACCCGTCTGGCCATGCACAACCGACTTGAATACGAGAATCCGAAAATTGATCACGGCTTTCCAGCGTTATTTCAAGAAGGAGGAAATTAAGAGTGCCCAAAAAGCAAAGGTAAGGCAGTACTTCTTGTTCAAATAGTCTCACCAACTATTATTTACCTTGCTTTTGACAATAGCGATTGGAACGAAAAGAGAAGATAGATCAAATTGTTCGCGAAAGGGAGAGACAGAAGATGGAAGTTCATCAAAAACGTTGGTCGAAAAAGGAGGAGTCTGACTTCTATCGTGCTGTCTCAACCTATGGAGTTTGTAGACTTGATGGCAACCACAAGTTTGACTGGTCAAAATTCCGTGCCATATCGCGCCTCGAGAAGAAATTTGATGAAACGCTGACTGAATATTATCGATCCTTTTATGCCATGTGCAAAAGGATAATTCGGCAGAAACTATCAGATGAAGAAGGTAAGACAGCATTACTTAAAAACGTCGTGCGAATAGAATATAATGTGTATATTTTATATAAATTTTCACCATGTATTGCTTCTTGATAGAATTCGGTAAGCACATGGTCACCATTAAGCTGCACAAATAATATGGCATTGAGAATCTGGTATTAATCATCCCAATGCTGTTTTCAGATTTAATACAAGTCCCTGTGGAACCGCTGGCTGAAGACAGAGCGAGGAGAACTATCGACAGAATAGATCTTTTGAATAAAATTCGCGAAGAAATCACTTGTCATGAGAAATTGGAGGAACGTCTACGTCTCTGCCTCCCTTCTCTAGATATGCCAGAGTGGTGGATTCCAGGAAAGCATGACAAGGACTTGTTGTTGGGCGCAGCAAGGTTAGCGGATACGACTACTTCTTTATTGTACAGCGTCTAAATAATTTAATTCGTTTCATATAGACACGGCTTAGGACGAACAGAATTGTTTTATGTGAATGACCCGGAATTATCATTTCGTGAAGTTTTAAGACGTCATATGGCAGGCGAACCATTGGTACGTCCATTTTACTTTAGCTTTTGGAGACGTCTTTCTTCATGCGTTAATCACATTCAAATAGGTCGATCCTGCTGAAAAGGCTGCATACAGGAGCAGTTTAGAAAAGAAATCCAACCCGGAACCTGAGCCACCGGTGTCGAAACGTATGAGACCTGATATGGTTGACATTGAAATACACGACTTAAAGGGCGAACTTGAGATGGAAAACCGGAAGAAAGCGGCTCAAGCTTTACTGAACGAATCTCCTCAAGATTCCAGTGAAAAATCTCAAAATTGCGTCGAGGGAAACAGATCTGATGAAACGGGTGACAATGAAAAGACTGATGGCGGATCACAGATAGACACAAGTATTGTTAAAACTGAAAAAATGGATGTTGATGACAAGAGCCCAAATGTTGTTGAGACCGACGCTAACAAAGAAAGCAGCGAAGAGACTTCTTCTGCACCCACTGTGAAACAAGAGCCAACTGACGAAGAAAGTGCTAAGGAGGAAGACAACCTCCGAAAGACTTCTGAAAAAGACAAGTTAGATAATCCGGATTTGTCTGAAAAAGAGAAGGAGCAAGATAAAAATAGCTCGGCGCTAAATGACGTCAGTTCAGGAAAAACTAGTGCTTTAAAGGATGCCTTGAGGGCAGCAAGTCTTTGCGAAGACAAGGAGAAGATTCGGCAGGAAGAGGACGAAAGTAAAGGGAGCAGCACAGAAATGAACGAAGTACAGGTAGAAATAAAAAATGAATTGAAAATTACAATTAAACTCCCAGCGGAAAAGATGAATCGTGTGGAAGTACAGGTTAAAGGTTCTCCCAAATTTTCTGTACCCGATCAATCCATCAATTCTTCACATCTCCAGCTTCCACCTCCTCCAGAAAAAGAAAGGGAAGAACTTCTGTCAAGATCAGCATTCGCAAAAATTGAGTCGTATCTGGCAAATGCAAATGCTGAAAGCAATTCCGATGCCGTTGGAAATCTCATGAACCAGATCAACCCAATTCGTTGGCCTCGAGATCGTGCAGTGCAGATACGATTGGAACATATTGTGCATGCCGTAGAGCACAATGACTGGCCAGTGTCAAGGTTCTTCAGTTCAGCAGCAATGACGGAGACCTTTGAGATAACGCCTCAAGGGACCCCTGAAACCGTGACTTCAATCAGGGATACACCAACTCCTATTTCCGAATGCTCGGACCTCGCACCACCGGAGGATTTGATAATGAGTCTTCCATCCTCAAATTCCACCACCACAACAACTTCACCTTTGGTGTCCTCTCAAACTATGACGCCAGCTGGGCGACGTGGCAGAAGGAGGAAAATTGCCATTGATGTAGAGACCGAACGAGCAAAGCTGCAAGCATTGTTGAGTCAAACTGTTCACCAACCCAATATACTTTCGCATATGACCAACACTGGACGACTAAACAATGCATTGAGGCGTGGTGGACGGGGTACACCAAATAAAGGCGGAAACATGAACACATCTCAAGAATCTGAAAAAGAATTGGATGGAACGCGTATTTCTCGTGTCACAATTCCATCGATGCAGGAACGAGCAAACAAAGGTGCCAAATTCCAACCTCCTCCACCTGCTCATCAACACCATTCCATGGCCGCAACTGCTGCTTCACTGCTTAGAAATTCGCATCATCAGCAACAGCAAAACAGATCTAGGTCTCCTGTGACAAGAAGAGGCTCCCCCAATTTTGTACCTATGTCGTCACAGTCTTCCAGCCTTGATCTCAGTATTAAATCTACCCATAAGGATGTTGCCGCTGCAGCAATGTCCGCGTTATCGTCTTTAAGTAGCGTAACGGTGACGCCAGTTACCCTACCTGTCTCATCTTCAAGGGGTATGGATAGAGGCGGGAGGAATGTTCATAGCAGCTCCGGTGGATTAACAATAAGTTCAGCACCCATGGATTTGTCAGGAGGGTAAGGACGTGATGGTGTATCATATAATAGGTCTTAATGTTAACGTTTAATTTGTTTGTGTAGCGTTTCGAAACGCCCAAGAGAGTCGTCAATGCTTCATGAAAAAGCGTTTCAACTTCCTCCTCCAGACACTTCCGTCAATTACTCAATGAATGAACCTCCTAAGAAGATGTCAAAATTGGAGAACATGTTAGACAGGCTGAAGAAACGAAAGGTGATGCATTTACACCAAAATCTCGGTATTGGATAGGTACCAACTGATTTTTTTAAATTTGTGTAGATGGGGGATACTTTGGATTCACCAGAACCCCTGCCACTAGAGAAAGATAAGAAAAAGAAGAAACTGGACGAGATTGTATTTGGACTTTCAGCAGCAAAAGGGAATTCAGTTTTCTCCCCACCGATGGCTCCTGAGAAGAGGACCTCAAGTGGCAATCTATCACATTTGGCTACACAGCTGCAACAACAACAACAAAATCCGAGGAATTCGTCTCCAGCACAGGCTCATAGTGGGCGCAGTGGAAGTCAGTCACCAGCAGTTTCAACGTCGTCAGCTAAAGACGCGCAGGCGTTTGCAAATAGCTTCCTGTCAAATCCCCTTCTCAATGCGCTTTCTATGTTTAATGCAAAAGACTTAAATCTAAAGGATCTCAAAGACTTCAGCAAATTTGCAGCCAGTGCTGCCAACTTAACGGCAAAGAAAGACTCTCGTGCATCAGGTATGTGTAAGTATAATCGCTAGCTTAACCTACGGTGCCTATGTTGTTCGTAACAATGCATATAACATGGGTGACCTTCTTAAAACAGGGAATATTCCTGGAACATCACAAGCTTCCGAAATGCCAAAGTGTGACCTTAGTCGTCTGGCGGAAATTGCCGTTCCCAAATTCGATTTGTTTTCCCACGACGCCAAGGTGAACAAGTGGCTTGCAGAACATGCAAACATGACACCAGAGAGACCACCATCTCCAGACTTTTCGGATCGACGAAGAAGACGTCCAAGAGCGGATCCTCTGATGATGGACTGGAATAAGTTAAGTGGAGAGGAAAACGTCCCAGTTGTACACCGTGTTTCCGGGAAAAAGGTTCGCATGCTCCACTTAATTTTTTTCGTCGAAAGTAAACTTTGGCTAACGAAATGCGTTATTTTTGTAGATT
>JAQIWU010001491.1:0-16211 GCA_034696445.1 Isotomiella minor
GGCGTCAACGTATTGTTCTTTGTTGTGTTGCTCATTTCAAGTCGGATTCATATACTCTCTTACTCATATCTATATCATTATTTCTTTCTTTCTCGCACTGATTCCAGTAACTGCTCGAAGCTAGTGTCTACATTGATCCTTGTTCTACCTGAATAGACATTATTCAATGCCGCATTTAAATTTTTTAAATGTTCATAATCTGTTTCTCGTTTAGCTGCACTTATGAAGCCTTCCTGAATAATGATATTCCATCCTGAGATTTCAAAATCAAAGTGACCCTCGACACCTGTGGGCACACCGAAAGCACTACATACAAACAACTAATAAATGAACAGATATAATATCCAGGTCAACAAACTTGACAGTAGGGTCAAAGTACTTGGAAAATATGGTCGACCCTTGCTTCGTTATCGGTTTATTGTATATTGTTTGGTCTATCTGTTTTTGATGAAATGCCCATCGCAAGTATGGTCTTGTTCACATCCAAATATTCTTTCATATGCATGTTAAACAAACCCCTCCTAACTCATTATACAAATCTGCCGGCATGGTCATTTTACGGCAGCCGAAAAGACTGAGAAAATAATAAATAGTACGCGCGAGTTCACCACGCTCAAGTGTGAAAAGAGAAAGCGAGACTGCAATAATACGTCTACATTGATTTGACGGATCAATAGGTGGTCGCCAGTGAAAGCTAAGATACCTAGCTACAGGAACACAAGTAAGGTTCGACCCAAGCAAGGCAGGGGAAAGAAAGAGCAGCAGCAGCAAGCAGCCCAACTCCAGCCATAGGAAAGCACCAAGAAAAGAAAGAAAGTGAAGTAGGTAAAGTAAATCGAATGGGTTGGGTTGGTTCGTTGGTTTGGTTTAGTTTAGTAGGCGAATGGTATTATTATTATTTGGTTTGGTCTGACTGAGAGTGGAGTTGAGTTGGGGGTTGTTTGGTTGGATTGGAAGGAAGAAGGAATGGATGAGAGAAAGAGAAAAGGGAAAAAGAGACGAAGCTCTACAAGCATATAAACTCTTGAGGAGCTCAACAACCTAAAAACTTTCTTCTACTCTGCTTTTTCCCTCTTCATGATCGTTCTTCTGTCCAAAGGAACCCATAGGCCCCGTTGTTGCCTATCGTATATTTGTGTCCGTGTGTGAGTGCATGCAGGTTTGTGATGATAATAACATAATGCCATGGAGAGAGAGAGAGAGGAGGCCGAATTGAAATGAAAGTAGCTTGAGGTCTCTTCTCGACAGAGTATCCGTTCTGTTATGAAGGAGGTGGGCTCCTTCCTGAGTGAATGGGTGTGGGTATACTTATTTAATGGTGACTGGTGGCATCTCCTCTTCATCTCATCTTTCTCACCTTGCCTTTCAGACCTGTCTTTTCTTTTCTTTTCCTTCTTCTCCCCTTCTTCTTCTCTTTCGCCCTCTTTTTCAGCAGCAAAGGTAGGAAGGGAATGAAAGAGAGGAGTTGGAAAAGGTATGTGAGCACCTTTTTCCCATCTCCAATTTGAATTACTTCTGCCTTTCCTTCCCTTTACTTTGGATTTCGATTCGATACACATGACTTTCTCCCTATTCTCCTTCGCCATGGGAAAATTCAATGAAACGCCTACAACTTAAGGAAAACTAAACAGGCGACAATAATACAGGAGATCGTATGCTTTAATTATTCGACCGCCACCCACATAGTCGACGGCCTATTCTCACTCTTTGCGGCTTTTCCTCCAATACATTCTCTCCACCTTACGCTCTCATTTCTCCAGAGAAAGCTCAATACAGTCATTAGGCCACTATTATTATAACCAATCGATCTACAGCGTGATAGAACCAATTATGACATGATTGGTTAGCTTGTTGTTACAAGAATTGGAGTGTCATATATACACTTGTTGCTTTATGTCAACTATAGTGCGCCCTTTCTCACTGTACTCGTCGTATACTGTTTCAAATACGTAGTAATTCTAATACTTTTCATACCACCTTAATCATCTACAATTAGGGATACCATCATTAGCTTTGCGACTGGCAAGGGTGTATGTATGAGACGTATGTACTTGGAACCTTGGAATGCGTCTCAATTTTGCCTCGCGTGCCGTCACAATGTCTCCAGTTGCAAGATAAAAGTGCAATTATTAAGTTTTAGAAATACCAGGAGCAATTGCAAAGTGTTCACTTTGGATGATATCCTCGTATACACTTTTGTTGAACAAACATTAACATTGCCTTTCGTACAGAAGGAAGCACATGGGTTCGGGTGACGAGGTTCAATCAAGCTCTTTATTTCAAATATCTAGCTAAACAAGATAACGTCACCAAGACAAAGATCAAAGAAGAAGGTGACAGTTTCGATTTTATTGACGAACATTCTGGCATCATTTTATTAGTCAAGCACACCAAACCTGGCATGTCAGTTGATTAGAGAAGTCTCAATATACTTTTCCCAAACCCCTTTGCAAACAACCTTCGGCAAGCAGAATTCTTGGAACTCAATTAAACTGCAAAATAGCATATCTAATAGAGATGGCGAATAACATAGAATAAAGTAATAATATATAACGAAGTAATGCTGTTATTAAGCACGTGCACAGCAGAGAAAGTCCTTTATTTCTGTTCTTGCGTTGTTGTAATATATCTCAATGCTTCAGTTTGGATATATTAATAGTGTTCTTCGTCATTCATTTTCAATTAGGAGCAAACATAATGCTCCTCGATGTCGCAAACTTTTGTTTATGGAATAGATAATACACATACCAAAAATTGGAATCAAGTGTCCAATTAAAAGTAAAAATAGAAGCCTCTCCAAAATCTTTCATTCCCCTTTCATATGCAAAACGCATCCGCTTTAGCTCTACCCTTTGTGTTACCTGACCAACTTTCAAGCCAAAATAGACAAGGCAAGACGTAATTTAAGACTAAGACAAGATTTGTGATTTTTTTCCAAAACAGGACGGAAGTGAAAGCAAATTAAAACAAATGTACCTTGCAGGAATGTACAAAAGGGGAAGTCATACGCAATGCTTACGTTAAGAAAGCAGTGCAGTGTGAGAAACCCATGTCCGACGCTTCAAACAGAAAGTATTGACATGTATTGCTTTCTCCATTATTGCCTTTTATCCTCCTACTTCATATTTGATTCATCAAGCCAAGGGTGTCAATGGTATAATAATTGTTGCATATTGACCTTTGCAAGAGTTCTTTGCAAGTAATTAATCTCCGAAGGGTCGCTTCATGCAGCTAATATGAGTAATGTTAATTTTCATTTTGTCATCTTTGCAAATGACAAATTCTCATGAGGTACATCAAACAACGCGATGGACAAACCTAAACCTGGTTTAAGAAAGACTCACCCTCTGAAAACTTGTCTACTACATAAACTTGTGTTGTGTACTACAAATAATTTGTTCAATTTGATTTTTGAATTGGAAGTTAGTATTACCTGCTCCGACTATCTATGTGAGGTGAAAGTTCGACTGTGTGAGTCATGCATGCATTGCATTCTCTCGTGTTGACAACTTTTGTTTATCAGGAATTCCACTTGCAGTATACTTAAATACCTAGTTTAAATTACCATTGTCATGACCGGAAGTAGCTAAAACTTTTACATCTCCTTAAGACATGCAAGAACGTGAAATGAGGAGAACAGCAGGATTGATACTTGGATTTATGATAAATTATTGTTATAGATATATGATAATGTCTTATAAATGTCATATTCATGGGCTGCGGCTGCACTTCTCACATACGAGGACCGGGGCCAACGTGCCAGATAGTTTTGTTTGCCAAAATTAACAGTACTGGTGTATTCATTATTGACATTCTGTTAATTGTTATGCTTTAGGTGCATTAAAAGTTCTTGAGTGGTTGCAACGTCCTACCAATAAACTTTAAAGTACATTACCAATTATCTAGAAATGAGTAAGCGACAAGAAAAGGGGCGAAAGGCAGCCCAGACAAAAATGCAATCTTTAAAACTTCAAAAAGTCGTAAGCTTGAGGATTCATTCAGCGATGATATGATGATAAACAAGGTAGAATGCAATCCAATGTATGGACATAAAGCACAAAGACTTTGAACAACATCATCAGATTTTTGTAATTCTTCATTCACCAAATCCAGAAAACTGTCATTCGAAGGAAATAGTTGAATCTCTTGAAGAAAACATGAACAAGAAATGCAGGGTTTTCTCGTGTCTGTTAAAACCTGAACACTCACCTGGAATGGAAGATTATTGGCATTGACATTGCTATCCAAAATCCAAACAAGGAAGCTACCTTTGTCCAGTGCGCTCAATGGAAAAAAGGTGGACTGGGTAGTCTGTTTATTTCATTTCTTAATATGGAAATATAGAGTCATTGAAGAAATGAACAACCCATCAATGCAGCACACGTGAAAAGGGGAAAGGGTAGGAGATGGGAGAGAACGATTGAAGAAACCCTGTTGAAACTTATCTGGAATGCATGCGAAGCAAAGCAGTAACTTTTCTAATAATGGAATGGAGAAAAGGACAAATAAGCGTCAGAAGTCAATGTAAAAGATGGAAAATTCTTTTTTAAGCCAATAATTAAATTTGATGACAATCTACCTTACCGTTAATGATAACTAACTGGATGTCATTTGAAAAAAATAGAAATACTACTGCGGAGTTGGGCCTGGAAGTTGTTTGACTCAAAAGGTTTAGGTTTCCGCATAAAAACAGTATTATTGCATTTTATTTTAAATGATCAAATCATTTAGACTGTTTTTGATTGTACATACATATATTAACCTTAACCGAATTAATCGATAATCGAAAGACTTTCATGTGTTGAAAACAATACATGATTTAGAAAGGTGCATACAAAGTACAAAATAGGTGTTCAAAAATGGATCATGGAATGATATAGGTAAAAAAGTATAATCTTATACTTCTTATTCTTGTTGATTCATCCTCATCTTCTTTTCATCTCCTTCCCTTGTTTGTGTCAGACAAGTTTTTATCATGATCATGTCGTGAAACTTTACAGAACTCTTCTCTCTTCCACATTTTTTTCTTCTAAAAGCCCTCAAGGAAGGCCACAATTTTTTCTCTCACACAAGCCAAAGAGTGTTGCAGTAAAGCAATTAGTAATCTCCAGTCCAAATCCTTAGGTTAAGGAGAACCCTTCTTTTATACACTACTTAGCTCTCTTCAATTTCATACTTCATATTCGATCCTCACACAACCTTTACTACAGGAGTAAAAATGTAAAACGATATGATCTCTCAAGAAAGCATAAATCGTGAAGGAAGGGTTCACTTGAAAGGAGTAGAAGGAGGCAGAGAGAGACGGAGAAAGCGAGAAGGTTGCTGTTGCTTCGTCACTTGATGCCGAACGAGATGTTGCTTTCGCTCTGCCACCTTTGGATGGAGATGCGACTTGACTCACACAGGGCAGAAGCCACGCATAAAGTTTATGTTGTGAGGAGAAAGCCAGGAAACATAGGTAATCTAACGGAGAAAGTTTCTTCTTCAAGGAAGGCAGAGAGTGATTGTTTCATCGGGTGGGTGTATCGGAAATGCATCATGGCATGGGTTGACGTGCATACGTCTTACCTACATTTTGTTTTTAGGACGCGCTGTTGCGTGTGACATAATTAATTTCTCTTCTTTTGTTTCTCTGCGTCAATTCATGCCCTATAACACGTATGCTACTTCAGGCCGATGAGAGAGAAGATAAGTTGAAGTCTTGATTAACGTAATATAATAATGAAATAGTCAAAGGAGGTAAGAAGGTTGAAAAGGATGAGAGTATAGATGATGTTAGGCATGGGGTGTAGGGCAAATAAGGCTGATGGATGTCCTTCCTTACAAATGCTAAAAGCTATGCCATGCCGCCATCGCCATGGTGGATGGGATGTGCGTCATGCTTTTTCTGGTGAAAGTCCAAGCAAACTATTAAATAAGAGTTGAATACGAACATAGATAGTTTGACTAAGGCGAGGTTACAAACCTCACTAAGTAAGTAAGCCGGTAGGAAGTAAAGTCAGAAGAGCAAGACAAACTAAACTACACCACCAAGGCAAAGTAGTAGATTTCTGTAGAGACTTCTTCGTTCCTGATCGATCCATGCACTCAATGAGGAGAAAGCAGAGGAAAGAGGACTCAACCGAAATCAGAGCCATTTGCCATGGCATGCTTACCTCCTCTCCTCTTCTACCGAAAAAAGAAATTCGACTTACACTGCGTACTGGAACTAAATCGACCGATCCGAACAACCCTCCAGTTCATTCTTCCACTTTCACTCGCTCCCTCACTAACCACGGCTTGGGCATACCACCATGTCCACCTTCTAAATAGCTCAACCATGTGCCTTGTGCCCCTCTCTCCCTCGTCGTGGAGAGCGGTTGACGTTGCGTCGTCGCTGATGATAAGGCGAGGACTCTTTCCTTCAACTAGTACTACCAATGAGCCAAGGTGCAACGATCCTTACTTCAATGTCCAACAAAATGGTATCACATGCGAAATGAAGATCTATATCATTTTTATGAGATAAGATCCAAAGCATACTTTCTGCTTGTGAAAACAAGCCACGCGGTTGAGCAAAATTTGGAAATTTCGAGTCGTACAAGAGCTGTCATGGGAATTGTACTATGCTTTCCATAATGCAACTGTTGAGTATGATAGCAGTGGAACTTTAAGTGACCATCGCATTGCCAGGAAAGGAGTGAAGCTTCTAATGTCCCATCCATGAAAACAGAAGGTGAGAAAGGGAGGCCGAGGGAGTGAAATTTCATGGAACGCCTTCCCTAAGTAGATTCAGAGAAGAGAAAGCTGTTATCCACTCAACTCAATCCGATCCGATCCAGCCAGCTGGAGAAAGAAGCATTTTTGTAGCATTCAACTGCTCTCTCCATGCACATGGAGAAAATCCCGGAAAACCTTCTTCTATCAACCAAACCAAGATCCTTGTTAGTTTGATACGCCCGCATGCCTACACCTACTTACTTTCCCCGCAACCGTACTACGACCGACCCGCTATTATTAGTACCTACTACGCAAGAAATACTACTAGCCTCCACGCCCGTACCATGCCCTTCATCAATTCTGAGAAGAACTTTAAATCTTTCCATTCTACTCCCGATTTTGTTATGGACAGAGACAAAAAAGAAAGCGGCATGGCCAATTGCACCACCATAGGCTCCCCTTACTACACCTCAAGTACAGAGTCTAGAATCGTCCTTGTCTTTTTTCGGATCATTTTGAGATATGTATGTACATAAATAGAGAGGTTAGGTAGCTGCTCCGCATTTAAACTTTTATAGCATAAAAATAATCCATTGCGAACTTTAAATTATACGATAGAGATTGCGTACAAAAATTCCCAACACAATGCAACATTACGAATTATTTTACTACAAAACTAATGACTATAAAATGTCCATTGCGCCCGAAACAACCAAGCTTAGAAAATGAGTAGAGAGTTAAGAAGATTATGTAGGTATTATGCACACACTCATACGTTAGTCATCCACTATATTTCCAAGTCTTTCTTGTCGCCTACTACGGTTTAAGCATAAACTGTACATACAAAACGGAGTTAAGAAAAAGTGGGAGAAATAATCGAAATCAGACCAGACCAGATCACAGACAGATGTCAAGTCAACTCAACTCAGCAACCACAATTGAATGAGATCGCACACAAAATCATTAGTTTTTTGCACACAGACGAAAGAAGGGATGATAATTATTTTCTCGATATTTTAGAAACATTATGTGTACGTTACGTACTTAAATACTCTTACTACTTTTTCTATGCTACGGTACGATGACTTATTTTGTATACATTACGTAATCCTAGCCTCTTTAAACTTTAGTGTACAAGTAAATAGCCACGATAAGACCGTAGAGACCCAAGACTTCGGCGAAGATGAGAATCAAGATCATTCCAACGAAGAGTCGCGGCTGTTGGGCAGTCCCTCGAACACCAGCGTCCCCCACGATTCCAATTGCAAATCCTGCTGCTAATCCACTCAATCCCACGGCCAAGCCAGCACCCAGATGTAAAAATCCCCTGAAAAAAATTAAAGACTTTAGTGAACCACACCCTCCTCCAAAAAAATGCTAGTGAGGGACTTACTGAAACGCGGAGTACCCCGCTGTTGGAGCCTTTAGTGAACCTGCTATCAGGACAGCCACGACCAGGCCGTAGATAGCAATGATACCTGCCATAACAACTGGAATGATACTCTTCATGATAAGTTCCGGCCTCATGACGGACATGGCTGCAATACCGGTCCCAGACTTGGCTGTACCGTATGCTGCGCCCAGGGCTGAAAAGAAGTCAAGACAAGTGTCTTTTAGACCAAGTTCCCTCGTCAAACCAAGACGTCATCATCATGACTGAACCAACTGTTTGACAACGCCTTATCATCATCCTCCCCTCTCTCTCTCTCTCTCTCTCTCTGCGCAGGAGGGTGTGGAGACTTACCAGAGAATATCATGGCGGAGGCAGCCCCCATCACCCCGAAGAAGGGTCCGTAGATCGGGTTCTCGTTATTTGACATTTTGTTCTAGACCTTATTTAATTCCGTCACTTTTTTTTGCAGAAAAAGAAACTACAAAGTGAGAGAATTGTATGAATCACCAGCCAGCAACGAGTCAAACCAACTGAGACACAGAATCCACACCAGTTCCTGTTTTTCACCACCAAAGGATTGCCTGCCTGCTTTATTATTTTTCTCTGCCTGCTGCTGCTGCTGCCGTACTATTATTCTCTCTCGTTCATTCAATTCGATTCGATTCAAGTCAACCACCGCCCAGCCAGCTGCACCCAACCTCACATTCCTCTGCCCCTAGAGTCTGCACCCAAGCCCCGTGCTCATTCCTCCAAATGCCAACATCACACTTGCCCATCCGCCAACAAAGCTCCCATCACGTCCGATCCCCATCCCCTCTGTTTTGACTAGGCGGCTAGGCTTTGTGGCGGAGGTATGGGGCCTCCAATCTCATGTCCTCCATCGTCCAAAGACAAAGTCTCGTCAGACATCGGCGTGGGTGACTCCTGTAGGGAGCATGAATGATATAGACCTTTGTTCCGAGACGCATATGGAAGAGTCACAGGGCAGGGCATAGCATAGACAAGTTAGGACAGATAAGAACAAAGTAAAATGGAGTGAGAAAACATTGGAAAACCATATAGCACCACGACGAGATGGATGGGCGGAACCGGTGGTAAGTAGGATAATTAGCAGGCATGTCATGATGATGATGATGATATGGTAAAGATGCTTCGACTCGTAATGTAATGACTATTAACATTGACATAATTAGCATCAGCAATAACGATTTACATACAGATTCATAATTCAGATAATTCATTCTCACACACACTGTGTGCCTGTGTGTGGTTGTATTGTCATCATTACATAAGGATGCTTTAAATATTATCACCAAATAAGGATGGACATTTTTAAATTGACAGGGGTCAGGCAGGTTTGGAGTTTAACTTCCCTACACCTTGTCATATGGAAAAGGGAGAGGGTGGGATGATGATGGTCAAACTTTGTTTTGTTTGAAAAATAACTAGAGATGAAACGTTCGTTCTCAACTGATTAGCTTATCTGTCATTGATCCCAGGTATCAAGAGTGAATTGATTGATGCTATTAAAATTAACATTCAAACCTTAATGGATGGACAAAGCGAGATAAGAATAGGGAAATGGAATTATGCACAGAAAGCACACGCAGGTAAACGGTTTTTTCCATCTTCCAGAATGGAAGATCTTTTGTCTCAATGTGCCTCCAGACCAGAGCAGCAGCAGTTAAATTATAAGTGTGTGTCTATCTTTCAAGTAATTTAACAGTTCATAAGCTCAGATGAAATACCAAACCATAATCCAAAATCCAATCCTTTTGCATATGCTGTGACATTTGATCTGTATGGTATGCCATTTGGCTCACGGAAATGCTAAATCATATAATAGACAAAAATATAGTTATTTATAACAATTGTTCACAGAGAGTATATATGAAGCAGCACTCTTCAAAATAAATTTACACCTCATAATTGATAATGTATATACATCTAGTGGCATCAATTCATGGCTGTGGCATTTCATTTTGTTCACACACAAGATGCTTTCGTATTTTGCTCTGTAAGTATCTGTACAAAATCATGTATGACTCGAGCCCCCAGCATTACGTTTTCACTTGCCAACACAACTGATTAGAATTTGAACAATGACAGACTTGTGTTATATTGTTATGACATAGATTGTGCGGACAGATTGAATTCATTTTACACCACATATAGCAACAATAAATGAAGTTGTAAATGCATATTATTACGAAGTTTTATATCATTCAACAGTGTTCGTGAATACGTCATTCTTGTTAAGCAATATTAATATGACTGAAACATATCTATTTCACATACACCTTCTCCAATGTTCCAAACTGTATCATATCACGTGGAATCAAAAACGACGCAACAAGAGAAGAGGGGGTTCCATTCTATTCTATTCTATTATGATTGAGTTCGACTTATCTTCCTTGTCTGTCTTCCCCTTCATTAATTTTAATGACACACACGAACACCTACTCAAATCCTGCATTTGCTTACATTTTTGTAGCTTTGTGTCATTCCTATTGTATTATAGCATGTTCCATGAATTTCTATTGAGAATGTGGAACAATGGGAATATAAAAGTACAAATTCCTCCTCACCCAGCCCTGTATCCAAATAAATCCAGCAAGCTGCATATTGCGACCCAGTCACCCAATGCGATATTTTGATTTTGTTGCATTACCGAATTCAGTAAAGCAGCCCTTTTGCGAAATATAATCTTAACAAAGTTTGCATTTACTTCTTTCGCACTTTCAATAATGATGATGATATTTGTACCTCATTTACTCTGGGCTCCATAATTATTATGCATTTAAAATCACTGTTTAATGACACTTGGCATCATGCATACCGAGGGTCGACATACAAAGGAGAGACGCAGGTGGAATGGCTATTAATCAAAATATAATTTGGAATCAACAAAATTACAAAAACCTCATGAAAATGCATAATAGAGACGCTTTCCCTTTGTTCTGACGAGGATGGATAACGCCCATCCATCCCGACCACTGCATGACTTGAGACGGTGGTGCTTTCTCCAAGACGCGGGATGCAAAAATCCAAACACTCGGTCTCAACTGTTGCCTTGTTTTCTTTTTCCCCACGTTTGTTTTTGGTGGGTCATTAATTAATTAATTACTCTTAAGGCCACCTCGACGAAGGGGAAGGAGAGAGGGTGGAGGGAGGGACTATGCGGAAACCACGACAAAAGCTCCTCTTGCCTTTCACCACCACCACCACGAGTAAAAAGCGGAAGAAAGGAGTGAAGGACTCGTTCATCGTCTGTTTATTTATTTATTGCAAGTTGGTAGAAAAAGAGTGACATCAGGAAGGAGCATAGTTATTATAAATTCTGGCTTTGATGAGAGCGGAGGAAGGGGTTGGAGGGGGAGGAGGAGGCGGAGGCGGAGGGGTCGCGGATGCAGGCGGTGGTGGTGTCAGCAAACTGCAGAAGGATGGAGGGGCCATGTCCATGTCCTTCAATTTGGGGGACGGTGCAGCCAATGCTCTTGCCCTGTCCAAGGACAATACCAAAGTCGTCGTGGCAGGGCGAAACGGTAGGCATTTATTGAAGGAAAGATTGTCCGTGAAAAGTGTCTATGGTTTTTCTTTCAGTATTTAAAATCGTGGCGATCGAAGAAGACTCCTTCGTGGAGGTTCTGAACCTAAGGGTGGGGAAGAATCTAAATCTGAACTATTCCTGCAATGACGTTGTTTGGAGCCATTTGGACGAGAGTGTGATAGCCACTGGAGCCACCAATGGAGCCGTTGTCTTGTGGAATTTGTCAAAAAATACCAGAGCTAAGCAGGACTATGTGTTTGCGGATCATCAGAGAACTGTTCATAAGGTAGGTCAGGTTGTCATATGAATAAAAGGGTTTCTTAATAGCAGTCTCGTTGTGTGTCGGACTTTCAGGTTATATTCCACCCTACGGACCCATTTCTTTTATTATCAGGCAGTCAAGATGGAACTGTTAAATGTTTTGACCTCCGGGCGAAAGATTCCAAGATTACATACAAAAGGTATCCACTCAATATGTTTACCGCCGTTGTTTTATTTATGCTTGGATTTTACTACAGTAACTCCGAAAGTGTGCGAGACATCCAGTTTCTCCCAAAGAGTGGAACATGTTTCACTTCTGTCAGTGAAAACGGCTCTGTTCAACTGTGGGATATTCGAAAAGGTCCCGACAGACCTTACTTGACGTTTACGGCTCATTCTGGACCTGTTTTTAGTATGAATTAAATTACAATTACATCAGTCTTGTAACCCTGGCCATGACTTTTACTAACCTAAATTAACTTCTTCAGGTTGCGACTGGCATCCGGAAAACCACAGTGTCCTGGCCACCGGAGGCAGGGATCGTGCAATCAAGGTTTGGACTGTTACCAGTGTGGCTACACTGGACCACACGATACAAACGGTGGCATCGGTAGGAAAGATAAAGTGGCGTCCGCTACGAAAGAACCATATTGGGAGCACATCCTTAGTCGTTGATACGAGTGTATCAGTGTGGGATGTTAGACGTCCTTTTGTTCCTTTTGCCGCATTTGAAAAACACAAGTAATTAAGGTCGTTGCGGTTTTTCGTACACTAATTTCTAACCTGTATTTAACTTGTACAGAGATGTTGCCACTGGTATAGCCTGGAAAAACAGTCCTCACATCCTCTTATCAACAGCAAAGGCAAGTTTCTGCTGTGTTATTCTCAACATCGATCTTATTTTATGTCATGTTCATTTTTCTAGGATTGTATGTTATGGCAACACGTATTTAGAGATGCGTCCCGCCCAGCGTCCAAGGCAATTCCACAAGCTTTAGCAATCAATATACGTCGAGGGGAAGTGGCACAAGCAGTTGTTGACAGGTCAGGACTGGGGGATTCAACGGGCACCGGAAGCTCTCGCTTTCAAATATTTAGGTTAGTGGAAAATACTAAAACACAATTCAAAGATTACTATAACAGCTTTTTATTGTCTCAGTCGAAAACCCACGACACTTGAAGAAGGGTTTCACATGGCACACAGCTTGTTTTTTACGTACGAGGACAGTCGATTGATTCGCGAAGGTTCTCGGCCAGAATTGGCCTCAAAGTATGCAAGATAAAATGCCAAGTTGTTTTCCATAAGTCAATTAAGGTGGACTAACAAATTTCAAAATTACATCTGCTTAGATACATGCTTCATGGGAGAAGTACAAAAGACGTTTGCGAGAGAAATTCTAAAGTAGCTTTATCCGCAAATTTGGCTCAAGTAAGAAAGACATGCGATGGTTATTAGATAACCATTTTTATATTTTATGTTATTGGATAATTTCTTATTTTTGTAGGTGGCGTTGGTTTGGGAAATGAGTAAATTATTCAGTCAAACTCTGTGTTCCACTGATCCCAAAACAGAAGCTAAGAAAACGATGGACCCTGTTTCGTCTACCCCTCCAAAGGAAGATCATGATGACCACAATGGTTCCGACGACGATATGAACAATTCCAGTTCGGAGACAGAGAAGCAAGACATTTTGGCCGAAATTGCGTCAGGACTGCACGTTACACAGAACCTATTTATGCCACCTGCGCCCACTTATGACTTTCAAGTTCAAGCTGTAATTACTATTTTGGGATTATGTGGGATATATATGTATGTTGACTATGAATGGTTTATAGGATTGGCCTGTATTGCCGGCAGAAGCATTTCAACATAGGCATGAACTAAGGGATGGCTCTTCTCCCCCAATCCATTTGGAAGACTGTTCAACTAGAGATACTGACGAAGCTGTGGAAACTGTAGCAATAGAAAATAGAACCAGTCAACTGAAAATTGCTCCTTTTCAACCTGTTCCATCCTTCAGTTTTGTAGAACCTCTAGTTAAAGCTTTGGAACACCACGTTGGAAATGGTAAGAGTCCCTGATGTTCACTTACTCACTGCTCTGGAGGAGTCATTCATTTTATGAAATTCTGTTTGGTCGTGATAGGGGATGTTCAAACAGCGGTTTGTGTGTGGATTGTGCTGTCAAAAATCTACAAGCTTCCCATCAAACAACAGACTTTAGAAGCTTGGTGTTATGCGTACGTTGAAATCCTTCAACGCAATCGCTTGTGGATTTACGCAGCAGCCATTATTAAACATTCTGGAGTCCTTGACCACTTATCGCAGGAAAGCACGTCATACCTCATCAGCTGTGCCAAATGTACCAAACCTGTCACTCAGAAATTAGGCAACTATTGTGATAAGTAAGCAGCAAGCCTAGTTAACTATTTATTATGTTTGATACTGTATTTTATGCCATTTTTTAGATGCAGAAAAACCGTTGCAAACTGTAGCGTTTGTCATATGAGTGTTACAGGACTAGTGTCATGGTGCCAAGGCTGTGGCCATGGAGGTCACTTTAATCATATGCGGCAGTGGTTCAACAAGCATCCAGAGTGTCCGGTCGGATGTGGTCATTTCTGCTTATCCTCTGATTAGACTGATAAAAAATTACCAAATGAAAGCTGAAAGCCGTGAATTGTTGTACTATGCAAGCCAAAAATCAATTCTCGGCAAGTGATACTGTTATGTACCTTACATTCTTGAAACGGAATTATCGAAATATGTGTGAAGCATGTTTCTAATCTATACGACACGCGTTGGTGGTGCAATATTGAGAATGCAACAAAGTAATAAAGTCATAAAGGATACTTAACTCTAATTATATTGTTGGGAGAAATTTAACCACATAACGCTTAGATTTAGAGTGAGAACCAAATGATATTATAGAAACGATCAATTTGTACAAGTTAAAATAGATTGTATCTACCTACGCTTATACAAGAGGGAAGTCAAGAGCACAGATTAATGTATTTTCTATTAGAATCTAATTAAAACCGTGTCAATCGTTTCAAAGGAGAAGGTGAAAATGAGCATTCCATTCATTATATTGTCACCTTTGCACCCTCCCTGGGGACACAGAAGTGAAAGTAGAAAGTAATCAACTTTCTGGCCTGTTCCATAAGTGGCTTTTAGCAGAGAAAACGGAAAGTTTCCCGATTTTGTTGACGAACGAGTGTTAATTACAAAGTAAAATTGACTAAAAGAGCTCCAGGGTGCCCCAACAAAACAGATTGAATCTTCATGCCCAACCCAACAAATAACCCCGTGCAAAATTTACCTCCTCACAAATATCTGCTTAAATCTGCAAAAAATTCTACCTCAAAAGTCTTCTAGGATATTTCAATACGAAATGTTATGTTGACCAAAAATTGAGCCAAATCATACGAAAAAAGAGCAAAAGTGTGTCAATCATTCTTCTTCTGTTGAACTAGAAGAATACAACGGAAAGAATTTTTTTTGTTATGAAAGCTTCACTGATTGCTTTGTATGATGGCCTCCAGCTAATTAAAAATAGAGAAAGTCCCTGGTCAAAGTATTTCCTTTCTTTCTCCACACACAAAGGAATTATATGAAAGAGAAAGTTATAGGTGGTTGGTTGGTGAGCAAATGAAATGAGATATGATGAGATTATTTGCAATGTTCATTCATGCTTGAATGGGGAGCACTTAATTTGTAATCTACGTAGAAGTAAGTGCGAACGGAGTAGTAAAAGCAAGAAAGGATTGCTATACATCGAAGAAAGGAGAAAGTGCAGAAGGCCTAGACATGTGCCTATACACAGAGATGTGTTTGCTTTCCTTCTTCCCACTCCTTTCCACACATCTCCTTTCACTTTTGGATTCATTATAAGCATCTATAAAGGAAAATCAACCGACTCGACTCCTGCCGACCCATATTTCTTACGAATACTCAATTATAAATTCACCAAACGTTTGTTTTCTCAATAATAATACCAATAATAAATTTCACAGTTCCTCCTTTTATAAAAACTTCCTCCTCATCCTCACCCCGTCTCCTCAGAACAATGTAGAGAGGGAAGACGTATTAGAAGACAACGTGTGTGTGTGTGTGCATGTTGGTGTGCAATCAAGAAAAGAAGACGAGTCAGGGTCAGGAGGAAATGGATTCGTTTGGTTTTGGTGGGTTTGCTTACTTAGTTAATGGAGGAAGAAGAAAGACTTTTTGAGATGGAAATAGAAAGTCGAGAAAGAGGGTTTTTTTAATAATGTACAATGTGCTACTATGGGATGACAATATACCCAT
>JAQIWU010001492.1:0-16208 GCA_034696445.1 Isotomiella minor
CTTCGAAGGTCGTTTTTGGATAGCTTTATATTGGACAACCCATTTACTTCTTTCAAGAACTTACATGTCAGTCTTCCTCAAATTTTTTGTCAGCTTCTGAAGTGCCATAATGACTAATTGGAGACAAATAATTGGATAGGTGGTCGAACGGGTGACATGCATGGAAATTGTGTTTGTACCTAACGCGTACAGTGGATATCGATTTTGCGGTCGTTGAAAACTTTGTCGACTGAAAAAATGATTCTAATCAGACTTTTGAATAACTATAGCTCGGTCAGTTACTATGAAGGCAGGGTTTTGCAATGTTTGTGTTTGACTATGACACCGATTTAAAGCAAAATGTATCTCCTGATTCCGGCTCTACTTGTGATGGATTTCATGGTACATTGTGCCTCTCACATTTCACTTCCTAGCCAAATTTTCGATACATTCAACGACATACATTATTCATCCTGTTACTTACGAATTCGTCTGCCATCCTTGGTTCACCTTTAATTGGATGGAATACACCCACCTTATACCATTCTGGAAATCTCGAACCTAGGCAACAGATCCCTGTGGGTATTCCCTCTACTCATAGCCATTCTCACAAAACCTACCTACTATTTTGTAAAACATGTGCTTAGGTGCAGAAGGGAGACCAATCTATTCAAAAACCTTCATAAAGGTCCCTATTGTACACTGTCACTAGAAGTCAAAACAATGCTTCCGACGGAACACGGCGAACCGGGCATCAATTGCCAAGGGGGCAAGCTTCATTCAAGCTGGAGGTTGTTTCATCGTTTCATCTACTACATAGAAGAAGAAGGCACAGAGGATCTTACGTTGTTCCACCAATTCTTGAGTACAGTAGTGGAAAGCAACGATGTTCTCTATGTATTCAGAATAATGATACTGATGAGCTCTGCAGAGATAAGCCTGAAGATCGAGAGTCAACACATTGTCTGTAAAGGTCCAGAGGTGATGTGTCCGATTTCAGATCTCCCACGCCTTAGCCGCTTTGAAAGTGCCGAACGAGTTTGCGCCAATTTCGAGGATTTTATTTTCCTAGGTTCTGCTAACGATGGACGTCGTACATGCCAAAACACAGATGGACACTACAGATCCCTGTTGTCGCTTAGTAAATCCAAACCGCTGGACACCATGCTACGTACAGCTTTTGAAACGTTGCTCAGCTGCAAGTACAACCATACAGGAGACGGTGGTATGTTCACTGTCGTAAATTTTAAATGGGATTTAAGGCCGCCTGACACTGTAGGACCCGTGTCTCACTTTATGATAATGGATAACTCTGCATTTCAATTTGTTACATGTTCTCCTACTAGGAATAGTGAGAGCATTGAATTTGCGTCCTATATAACACCCATATCACCAGGTATTTGGCTATTAATTGCAACGTTTGTCCCTCTTATTGCGTTTGTTGTACGTGGTGAAATGAAGTTCAATTCCATGCTTATTCTACTGGTTTTGGAACTCCTGGATGTAATGCATGTTGTAAATGTACGGAGCGAAATCCGGTTTAAATTCTTAGTTGTCATGTGGACCTTCACTGCCATGCTTCTGAGCAACTGCTATCGATCCGTGGTAACCAACGACGTAACAGCCCCTTTACATTCGGAGCTACCCGACACATTTCCTCAGTTGCGAGACAACTCCTTCAGGCTTTTATATGTGGAAGAAGGAAGAAAGAGTTTCGGAGGAGGTGACTGGATTCTTCCCGTTCCAACATCTTTGCTCCAGTATCGGGTAGGTAAAACGGAATTTGACGAGCTGGGCTATTCCCAATTTGTGGAATGGCTGTTTTCAATACTGATACAAAATGAAGAGTATGACGCACATCCTTCCGAGGTGCCTGACTACATTTACGATAAATGGAGGTTACAACATTTAGGATCATCCAAAAGCGATGACACCTATGAGCTATTACTAGAACTAAAGCTTAGAGTCGGATTATTTGAAAAATGGCTCCTTGGCAAAGGAAAATATGAATCTATGGCACAGCTAGACGATGTTTACAAAAATATCAGCCTTAGTTGGCTCTTTGGAAACGTTGTTACGTGCAGCGAAACACAAACTCTGCGAGACGTCAACGCGCAATGCTCTGGAAGTGCAGGTTTACTCACGACAAGATATATGGGTTCAGAACCTTATAAAACGAAAGTACTTGGGGCCTCCCGTCGCTCGCATATCAGTAAGGAACCATATGGATTCAGCAAGGATGCCATCTTTAGGGAGGCACTTTATTTATCCCTGTCAAGGAATGGTCGGGCTGCTTGGAGGTTTCAGACCAACATCCAAAGAGTCATTCAGGCAGGATTTGTATCTCACTGGGATGATGTAGTTCTGACTTCCCATGTAAATGCCATTAATATTTCAACGCAGCTGGATTGGAACTTTGAGTCACAGGTCCTTCATTCCAATATCTTGACTTGCTTTGGAATACTGGCTGCGGGAATGGGCTTTGCAATCATCCTGAGCTTGGTTGAGAAAGGCATGAATTTCACAACATAAAACGATTAGCTGTTACGTGGGACACGGAATTTACTTTGGGTTGAACAACATACGCATTAAGATAAGGTGACGCAAAGGTATATGCGGAAATAAAAATAAAAAAAATGGGTTGACAAACCATCGTCTCACAAATGCATGACGCATCAACAAAATCATCGTTGTTGCATGAAGCAATATGCATATATTTAACAGGCGGACACAAATGTATCTACTGTTGATGCAGAAAAAGGGTTGTCGTGCAAAATTAGGGAGTTTCTAGTCGAAATATTTGTTCGGTTTCCGTGATTATAAAAAGCCGCTGAACCACCACTACATCCCAGTCGCATCCCAGCCAAACTCCAACTGTCCGCATCATCGTATCTGCTAAAAGGCACTATCATCATGATGTTCCGAAATGTTGGGGCACTATCAATGTTCCTCGTAGTTGCTCTCTGCGTCTTTTCCCTAGCTGTTTCGGAGTCCTCAGCAAAGAAATGCTTTGACACTGGGAAACTTACGTCGGCATTTATGAAGCTGAAGGACAAGTCGGCCGATGGAGTGAAAGGCTTACTTTCGGTTGGTATTTTCGTTCAACAAATTGTGTGGCATGCAATAAAATGATCTTTTTAAATAGCAACAAAACCAGGACCCTTCGAAGAAAGATCAAATTGCTTCATGTGTGACTACTGTAAGTATTGGATCAACCACTTTTAATAGATGGGGAATACAGCATTTGCTTCTGTTGTTGTAGTGTTACAAAAACAATGCGGACAAGGATGGAAAGAAGAAATGCATGTTTGCGGAGCTCACCAAGATATGCCCGGAGATTAAACCTCTTTCTAAGATGCTAGGAAAATGAATTTCCATGGAAAGAGAGGAAATAATTAGTTGTCTATTTATTTGAATATCCAACCAGATAATTTGTGTAATATTCATTTGCAAATAAACATACATTTACTTGAAAAAAACGCAATTTTCCTAACATTTTACGTCTTTGACAACAGGAGGAGATTGGCAATTTGTAACGTGCAAAACAGCTGAATCCGCAGAGGGGTAAATTGGTCTACGAAATTGACCCCGAACCTTATCTTTAAAGGATACAGTGATCTTATTGCCTTTCTGATACCTTTCGTTGTCGAAATGCCTTTCAGTTGGACCAAGTACTTTGTGCAGCGTAGGTGAATATCACCACACGCTGTATGTAACAAGAGACAAAAGAGCATGAGTGCAATTCCTATCAGGATTGCTGATATTGACAGCAGGGAGTTGCCTTCTTTAAGAAATTTGATACTGCCATAAATCAGAAATATCTCACATATGGGACACAAACACAGGGTGAGAGGGAGCACTCGGTGTTGGTAACAGCTGTTTAAAAGCAATTCTGTTATTTGCAGGTTTCGGTACTCATTCACACAGAAGCGGCTACAGTTTCCAAGACCACCTTCGTGAGACTCCAGTCTACGCAACAGAATCCATAGCAGAACAGTGCTGTAGAACAGCCCGTGTAAAGCATTCAACATGGACGACGATGTCATTTGGAATCCCACCAATGCTTCCCAAATTGCCGCCACCGTCCGCAAAGCCATTGAAGGCGGAACGATATCCTTGCAAGCCAACGATAGGGCGAAAGGTCTTGTACAGGGGGCAAATAGTACGACAATGGAAGATGTGAGGGGAGACAGATGGCCCATAATGGTAAAGCAATTTGTGAGCAGCTGAATGACCCTTAACAACATCGCTGATGCGCCTAAAAATAAAACACATCATAACTTTGCATAATCCCAAAGACAATCGAACCAGAGTCTCCGTCCGTCAAATCCAAAAAGCTATTCCAAAGCCAACACTGTACTTTTGCTGTGTTCACATCGAAGCCCATTCGCAAGGTGAGTCCAACAAAGGTGACAATCACAGCTACCGCCGCAATCAGGCCGGTGTACAAGGATGACGATTGCATCGCGCTGGTCACCTGTGCCACCAAATTTATGGTATTGCATAGGATCCCAACGATGACAAACCATCTTTTGGAACGACTTTCGTCAACTTTCGCTTTGTTGGTGTCCCAGACAAGGATACACCCTTTCAATAGCTTTGCCACTCCCAATTCAATTCGCGTGCAGGATCGAATGGAACACATTGCAGTTCCTACGAAATGTGTCGTGCTTGAGAAAATTTGTTGGTAACGTTTGGGTTTAGTAACACGCTTCCTGAGGAGTTCTGTAAGTCTGCCATAATCCCGACAGGATATCATTTTGTTGTCTACTCAGTCTAAAACTAATCAAATTAAGACGGTACTATGGATAATTAATTTTTGGAGTGTATTGTCTGACATATTACCAAATCTTAATTAATTAATCCACTTAATTAACGGAGTACGTACATACATAATTTAATATATCTGTATGGTTTCCACCGTCCGAGCTAAACTTAGGGTTTGCAGTACCAGTTGCGAAGAATTACGGAAAAACAATGATTCAAGGGTTCAGTGTGCTCTAAGTATACTTAGGTCAGCAAATATGTATAGCTTAACATACCGTTGGACCAATATTTATTCAATTTTCCCGTTTAATTCCACCAGAAATATGGTTCCGGAACCAATGGATTATTTACAAGTTCCAAGGCATTTATCTCATTAAATAAACCTAATCACAAATGTGGAGGTGTGCAGTAGAATCAAAATTTAGTGTGTTATGTAGAAATACTATTGTGATTGTAAAATCATAGTATTGCTTATGTACAAAGTGCTTAAGGATGGCGGCCATCTGTGGCGCCTCTTCTAGTTATGAAATAAAGAAATGTTGCCGACAAAGCAAATGTCAATTGTGAATGACATTGTGAAAGGCAAATGCTGCCGCAATGTGTTGACGTCATTACAGGGATGGTTTGAATCGACGAAATGGAATACGTAGATTTGTCAATATGTCAAAATATGTTTTTCTTTTTTTCGTTGTCAGCTTGATAACGTTGATCACGACATAAAACTCACTGCGCAGTAGAAACCATTCACAAGCCAACACACGTGGCAATGTGGCCAACCGACAATGAGATGGTTAGGAGAACAATACGCACGGAACGTTCGGACCCCACAGACTCCTTTTTATGATAGATAGATTGAGGTACGTGGGCGTCGCGTTTTTGCAAATACCAAAGGTTCATATCTTGGTTATCTCACATGGTACACAATATTATTGCATGCCACAATGTATGTAATTTTCATCCCTCGCAAACAATATCTCTGCACAAAAAAGTTAATTTTGCGTGATAGAATTGGGCAAAATTTCATTATACGAGTTCATGAATAGAGTAGTAAACAAATGTATCAGATCAAGAGTTGTCACGTCAAATCTGGGAGTTTTTACTTTAAAGCTATTGTAGTTTTCTGCCAATATAAGCATTTGTAACCTTCCATTTTACATCCAATTCTATCCTCAGACAAAAATTGATATCTCTCCAATTGTCGGCATCCTTTAAAACGAAAAAAGTCGCAATAATGTTCCGAAAAGTTGGAGCCCTATCCGTCGTCTTGGCCGTGGTCCTCTGCGTACTTTTCCTAGCTGTTGAGGAGTCCTCAGCTAAGAAATGCTTCAACATGGGGAAACTTATGGGAGCGTTTGGAAAACTGAAGGACAAGTCTCCAGAAGGAATCAAAGCTTGCCTTTTGGTTAGTCCATGGTTACTATAAACACATTTTGTTCTGATTCAATACAAATGTTTCATATCTCATGTGTAGGAACAACTCCAGGATAAGACAAAGACAGACCAAGTTGACAAATGCTTGACAGATGTAAGTGTATCGTCATAAAGCCATGTACATAACAGTCCAGGGCTAATTGTTTACATTTGGACGCAGTGCGACAAAAATAATGCTGATAAGGATGGAAAGATGAAATGTTTGGCCAAGGAGCTTCCCGTGATCTGTGAGGATGTTAAACAAATTGCTAAAATGATGTCAAAGCAAGGGTAGAATGAAGGATGACCCGTGCCACTAAATTCTTAAATTGGTCTGTATACAAAAACTTTAACATTAAAGCTGGAAACATAAACAAAATCTATTGCACTGTTTCAATCTGTGGATTATCATACAACCTCTTATTTGCTTGAAATTATAAATAAACACACTACATGTCATTTCCATTCAAGCTAAAATGTGTAATCTTTCCTGTCTACTACATTATTTAGTACATCAGGCTCCAGTCATCGAAAGTCGGGTAACTATGCTCTAGTCGTTGCAAAACTGCGTTGCGTTGTGAAAACCTTGATTTGGATATTGTCATTTTTATTAATTTAGCATCGTACCGGAACCAATCGGTTAATTGTATGCTGCAGAAAATTAATTAAAGTTGTTAAAATATCCTCAGCTTAAATCAATTTCACCAGGGATTTCTTATGCTATGACGATGGCAATTTGATAAGTTTGCTGTTGGCCATTTACTACGAATTAGCCATCAGAAATGGTTTTAATTATTTCCTCCTTTTCACCGTTTTCATAACGTATAATCAAAATTTAATTAAGCCCACCCGATTGACTCGTGAGCGTCATCACATACGCACTTCCTTAGCCATTTGTACAAGATTCTGATCCGTTGGTTCGGAGACTATTTAGGTTTCAATCCGGAACCTGCCCCCTGGGATCGACCAGTACTTTGCTGCATTCAAACTATTTCAAACCGTCCTTCTCAAAATGTGGCCCACATCAGGTGGTAATACCGAAGCTCACGGCGATAGTTCATGTCTCCGGAAGGCTGCACTAAGGGACATCACAATCGCTTCCGGTCTAAGAGCGACATACCTGGTTTGGGACGGAATATCTAACCGACTTTTGGTAGACAGTTGGAATAGTAGAAAGCGTTTGTTATGGCTGGGAGTCACTTGTAATCTCGTCAACCTTGTAGTACAAATTTTTAGCGCACTTCACTCTTCTTCAACACTTGAAGGATTGACTTCGTCTGTGGCAGTAATCACCCTTGCCTGCTTGGCCGTTCGGTTGGATGATAGTCGACAGACTGCATTAATTCAATCATGGATTCTGACCAACTTGTTCGACTTGGTAGAGCGAGGTATAAGATTTTGCAAAAACGTTCATAATTGTCTGATCGTTGTTGACCACGTTTTACAGATTGCAAACGAATCATTCAATTAGGCCTACGATTCGCAGTAGACTTCATTTGCGCACTGTGCTACCTCTACCCTACAGCAATCGGCGTATTTCTGTTGGTCCTTCCATGTACAAAACCTTTCGTAATGTCCAGTTTCTGCACTGAAGTGTACACACCAACACTGGGTCCCCGACTCGCCGCGGTATCTTGGGAATGGCTTGTTGGGATGAACATGCTGGCTGCAACAAGCGTACACGGCGTTTACGGAATCTGTCTTTGCAGTGCTTATTTGTGGATCCTTCTGCAAAAGACACAGCGAATCACCGTCGGTGGTTCCATGACAGGAATGAAGGATGTTGACGGATACAGACAACTGCAGATTCTTGAGACCCTGATAAACTCCTGCTATCAAACCCTTGTACTCCCTGTCATAATATTTATAACCCCAATTGGTGAAATTGTCGTTAGCTATGCATTTGTCCTATTCTTCAAGGAAGGGTACATGCTTTTGGCTGCCCTCATGCTGACTCTATCCTTTGGATCCATGCTCTTTACGTTCCTCATTCATTCTGCCGCTGGAGACATTCATGTGCGATCTAGGAAACATTTGAATTTGATGCGAGTTGTCTCACATAGTAAAATCTGTAGAAAGGCCGTAAGGTCCCTTCAACCATTGAAACTAAAATTTGGGAGCAACTTTGTGGACAAGCTAACCCCTCTCAGAATTCAGCAATTCTGTGCCGTGGAGGTTATGAATTTACTTCTGTTGTCTAGAGGTAGAAAGTAGGAATAATTCAGAAGGTGACCGTATATTGTTGTTTGCATTCTAACGTTGATTAATCCGTATTTAATTAAATCCAAAATGTCAAGCCTTATCCACCTTTATTGATGCAAACAAATAAGTCTATGCCATTTTGTAATATTCAAGCCTACTTTTTATCTTCGCCGAACGAATCAAATTCCTCCTCTTCCAACAAAGGTATCCCACCGCGCCTCCCAAAGCTACGGCAGCTATTAGGGCTATTCCAGCGGCTGTAACGTAGCCGATCGGCTTCTGGAAAAAGTATTCCGCCGCCTCAGTCGTGACAGGTGCGAGGGAAGGAAACGTCGTCCGCACCGTCGTGGATGTTTCTGCTTCAGTTGTGGTTGAGGTGGTTTCTTCAAAGTCCGGTTCGGTCGTGTCGGGGGTGCCGTCTTCTGTTGTTGGTGAGGATGGAACGTATGTTGTCGATGGAATCATGCAAGGTGTGCTTGAGGTTATGGGGACTGGCCATCCGGTTGTAGAAAAGAAGGATGATGAAGAAGGTGAGGGATCCGTAAAGGCCAATGTCGATGTGGAATATTCTGGACTGGAGTCAAAGAAAGTAGTGTTTACGGTAGAGTAGTCTTGAGTTGATGTAGTGGAAAAGTGAGGAGTAGGACTGCTGCTGACGATAGATTCAGATGTTTCTGAATTGGTTGAATCTTCAGGTTCTGCAGACGTAGTACTAGGGTCTCCCATTGTTGGACTAGAATCGTCAATGGTGGAACTTGAGTCGTCAGTTATGGTACTGGAATCATCCCCGGTTGTAGTGGAAGCTCTTGTTTGGGTACTTGCATCGTCAGTCGCGGTACTGGCATCATCCCCTGGTGTACTGGTACCTTCTGTTGCCGTACTAGCATCTTCATTCGTGGTACTGGAGTCGTCCACTGTTGTAGTGGAAGGTCCAGTTTGGGTACTTCCATCGTCAGTCGGGTTGCTGGAATCGTCCGTTGTGGTATTGGTCTCCCCAACTGTGGTACTGGACAGATTGATTGTGGGACTGGTATCGCCAGTTGGGGTGCTAGAGTCGTCCGTTGTGGTACTCTGATCATGCTTTGTTGTATTTGAATCGTCCGGAGTTGTGCTGGAAATATTCTGTGTGGTACCTGGTTCCCCAGTCGGTGTACTTCGATCGTCCATTGTGGTATTGGAATCGACAGTTGTAGAACTGAAGCCGTCAGTTGTGACACCGGTATCATCAGTTGTGGGACTGGAATCATCAATTGTGGTACTGGAGTATCCAATTGTGGTAGTTGAGTCGCCAGTACTGGAACTAGAGTTCCCCACTGTGGTACTGGATTCCTCCATTGTGGAACCGCTTATCGGCGAGGAACCAAGAGACGGCTCAGCTGATTCAGAATCCTCCGTTGTTGTCAAATCCTCATCAGCTGTTGATGTGGGATCACCCTCCTTCTCGGTGGTAAGCCAGGTTGTGGTTGAGGCGAGAGAGGATGATGATGTGTCCCAATTTGAAGGCATTTCTTCCTCTGTGGTTGTAAAGTCATCTTGAGACGTTTGGAAATAGTGTCGGAGGTACACAGCGCAAGGGTCTTCTGTGGATTCTATTGTGGTTTCAGTGTCAATAGTGGAGGAGGTTAAATCTGACGTAGATGCCGTGTCGTCTGTTACAATCGTAGAATCGTAAGGAGTAGATGAAAAAATTGTAGTAGGCACTTCGGTGTCATCAGTAACGTCTCTTGTGGGATCACTCTCGTCAATGTCTGTGGTCGAGGCAACATTTGTAGATGTGCTGTCTGTTGAATTTTCTGAATGGTCTGGCATAGTTTCATCTGACTCTGTGGGTGTGGTGCCTGTATTTGTAGACGTTGAATCAGGAGAAGTTTCAAAGCCGGTGGACATGCTCTCATTTGTTGTGTCATCATCATCATCGTCCGTTGTAGACTTTGGTTCATCCGACTCCGTGGGTGTGGTTCCTGTATTTACATTCGTGGAATCACCTGGTGTGTCGGACCCCGTTGGCGTGCTGCCTGTCTCACTGGTGATGTCATTTGTGGTGTCATCATTGTCGTCCGTGGTAGACTTTGTTTCATCCGACTCTGTGGCTGTTGTTTCTGTATTTGCAAACGTGGAATTAGCTGGCGTATCGGACCCAGTTGTCATGTTATCCGTCTCACTGGTGATGTCATTTGTTGTGTCATCATCATCGTCCGTTGTGGAAAGAATGGTACTTGTGTTGTCTGGGTCTGTAAATGTTGAGGTTTCGTCCACGTCGTCATCCGTCATAGTTGTAGAATCGGACTCAGGAGACGTTGGGTTTGTAGTATTATCATCATTATCGGTTGTCGTGGAAAGGACTGGCGTTGTATTCGAAGACGTCTGCGATGTTGACGGTTCGCCACTTTCCTCTGTTGAAGTCGTTGTATTGGCGTCAGCTGTTGTTGAATCTGCAACTGTCGTAGGTTCGTCAGTGTCACTGTTGGTTGTAGTTGTGAAGTCCGGGTCATCAGATGACGGTTGTTCAGTATCCTCGGTTGTAGATGTTGTATTGGTGTCTGAAGTTGTTTCGTCTTCAAAAGTTGAGGTCTCTTCATTATCAGCTGTTGTAGTGAGGAGAGTAGTATCAGGGCCATCGTCATCTGTGGTTCCCAGGCTCTCTTCTTTGGTGGTAGTTGATAATGTGGGCCAAGATGATTCATCGGTTGGTATTTCTGTATTCCCTGTGGTATTCAAATCCACATCCGTGGAAAATAAGATATACTGATCATCATCTTGTCCGGCCCCGGAAGAAGAATGGAAATTTAAAACACTTAAAAGCAGGACCAAAATCCCAGTCGTCCTTAAGAATGACAAATCCGGCTCAGAAACTGAGCACATGACAAAAGTTGTTTTCATCATTAAAATTGATTCCAACCGTCCACTTTTAAGGTGTGGTATTGGCAATTAATGACGCAAGGCTGAGGCTGGAGTGATAAAGAAATTGAAATTAACGATGGACAGGCACTAAATGACGCAGGATCACATAATCGTTCCATACCTCAAACGTGACAGATCCGATATCAGTATCAATTATCGACATAGTATCAATGCAATTAACCAATACACAGGGCTGATAACTCCAAAGGAATGGCATCATCATCCGTCAGTCATATCACCAAGTAAATGTAAATGGACCAGAGTATTTCATATTCATTCTACAGATAATTCTTATTGTCTGGTGCATATACCATACACAATGTGAAATTGTTATCTTAAAGAAGAATGCGGTATACAATCAACTCTACTGTTTCGAAATTGTGAATCACGCATGCTATGAATCAATAGGTAGTCAATATGATATTAAACAATTATGTGTCAAAACCATCATTATCTTGGGTTTCAAGAAGAAGAAAAAATGGGTATCATGTAATCCATTAAAAACGGCAAATAACAAACTTTTATCGTATCGCTAATCATGGGCGTATCAACATATATTGTCATGGATACGACGTTTTTGTACCATAGTGCACGACATGAGCCGACCGTTTTGTTGATTGCGTGCATTCACGAAATATATTCGAATATAAATTTTCTATAGGTCTTTGTCTCCTGCAACAATGGCATTATTCTGAAGTAAAAATTCCTAAATTCGATGCAAATTCACTGCCCCGCACATAACGAATCTTTGGATTAAAAGCAAGCTTATTCAACACATACACAATTATGAAAGTCGTAGTAGCTCTCCTTCTTATTGTAGCCCTCTCGTCGTTCATCGGAGTGAGCGGGGTAACTGAAGAAAATTTTTGTGTGGTCCAGTTGAGAGGGGACTCATTGTATCTTTTGCTTTCAGGCCAGTGGTACTGAAGCAGATTCAAAAGCTGGGGCCCCCGCAGCCGGCGCAGGGCATGCTGGTACATCAGCTGATGGGGGCAGCGCAGGTGAGAAGGTCGCCGGTGCATCTGGAGCTTCTCACTGCGTCTGCATAAAGGCCCCGTGTCTTTGTTCAGCGCGAAGCGGTCCGGACGCAAGTAAATAACTGCATGTTGGAAGGAGAAACGTTGACCAAATTAAATTTATCAATTGTTGTTAGATGAGTTCAATTAATCAATAAAAAGCCCTTCACGACAGCAATGTATACAGTAATGTAGCGTCGCTTAAGTCATTAATCTGGTGTGTGATTCTCAACCATCCCATAAAATATGGTTGCAAACTCAAAATAGGTTAACGGTTTTGTTCGGGTCAAATCACGTTGAACCGTATAGGACCCGGAGAAGTAGCATGTAGCTTCTTAAACATAATTTAAGTAGGACGCCAAAGCTATAAAATTTGGGGTGAAACTGCGGCAGTATAGCCCGGATTCATTAATATATTTTGACTAAGCGACCTTAATTTCTCATTTAACCACCACGGCATTTGTACTTCGTTTTTGGGATGGATTGTCTGTATTCTGTCAACTTTTGTCATCTCAGGATGCGGACCTTTCCACTTCTTTGCATCTTTGCCATTATTAGTCTGGATCGTATTCAATCGTAAGGTTTTCGGAAAACGAGACATTGTTGACAATCAATTTTACTTTGTGTTAGATTGCAAGTACCAGCTCGCGATGTACGCACATTTACTTTGTTGCTGTTTCACAGCTACATTTCTAACACATTTCCAATTGCGTTTTCTAAATTATTTTGCGATAGGTGAAGTTGATCCTTACTCAAAACAAGGCGTTGTGCATTTCTTCTGATACATCTCAAAATGCTGTAGTCGTTGCTGCGTGTGAGGGATCTAATGCATTTTCTATGGTATGGCCAACATCTAAATGCATAAGAGCCTCGGCACTTACCCGCATTTGACGTAGTTAAACGATGGTGTTGGGTTCCAAATGAGGTTCAAGGATAGTATGAAATGTGTGCAACGGGATGCTGCCAATGTGGTCCTGAGTCCATGCCAAGATGTCCCTGAGCAGGTGTGGCAACAGACGGACACAAGCGATGAAGATATTTTTTTGTTTCAAGGAAAGGACACGACGAGCTGCCTCGTCTCCCAGGGTGTGAGAGGGAACCGTGTCGCCCTAGCCGCATGCAATGCCTCTGATCCTAAGCAAGGTTTTGAAATTGGCTTTGAGTAAATTGTGTTTTTGATGTGTCGTTCTAATTTTCTGAATCAGATTTTATTACAATTAAAACTACATTTATTTCCAAAACCGAATGAACTTCTCCATTACAGTTTGTCATTGTTAAACTTGACTGTTTACTCAAACTCTGGAAACCCTTGTTCAGAAAAAGTAACGGGAAGTCGGTTGTTAACGATAAAATCTCCAAGTCGGTCGGCGACTTCATTAGGAATCTAAGCAAAATCCATAATTCTTGAGCAAATGGAACGAACGATTAAGAACTTCAAGTCTTCAGAAACAAATTACCGTAAATCCGTGGAACGTCAAATTTAGCAAGTTTATAGACGAGCCCAGTGTCCTTGTCAGTCGTTCAAACTGGTTTTCCGTCCAAACTTCGGCAGTTGGCCATCCACTTGCTCCAATTCGTAAGGTTTCGAAACCTGCAAACCCATAAACATATATTTTTACAGGTCATTTTATATACATTGGACATATCTGGCATTACCGAGGGCGAAGAAACCTTCTATAATTTCAAAGGCAGCAGCTACGTCGTTTATTGAACACTCGAATTGAAGGCTGAGGTGAATCTCCTTGAAAGGTTTGTCCCATCTAGTCAGCGACTGCAGCACGTCTACAATTTGTTGAACAAACACATCCCTTCCATTCTCCTGGCTGGACGGAGCACACACTGGATAAGCGATGCGGTCTAGATTAGGAAATACTTGGTGGAGGGCCCGTAGCTTTTTCGTGTCTGACGAGACATGGGTGGGGAGCCCCTGGATACTTAAAGTCCTCACCGTGGTCACCGGTTCACCCACGTGATTGAAGAGAGAAGTCCAGAATCCAGATGAGACGATCGCTGTCCCTGCAATACAGTCCACCTTCACAGTTTCCAAACACTTCGCCCTTCCCTGCAGGATCAAATCCCAGAGTGCTAGACCCAAATAAAAGTTGTTGTCTGGTGCGAGGGAGAACGAGAGGGTCTTCAAGCAGGGCAGGTCGTGGAGGGGATGCAGGTCACCCATCCCAGGTTGCTGTAGTCCAAAATAGTCCAAGTCACGCTGTTCCATTTCCACGATAGCCCCTGATTGTCGATGTATTTCCAGCTTTTCCAACGTCGCAGCTACTGCAGCTACCATGTCAGCGATCCCCTAAAAAAGCAGTTTGAAATGTATATCTGACAGGAACCTCGAGATGTTGAAGAAACATCAGTTTTTTACATTTTGAGATTCCACTGTCTCGATCTTGCTGTTTGTCTGCTTCAAGGATGTGAGTATTGGTAGCTTTGAAGTGTTCAAATTAAAACTCAAGTCCCCCTCAATTATTAACGTCTCCAAGTCCACAGTCACGCTGAGGAAGGTGGACATGACTTTGGCGACATGCCGTCGAGTTGCGGATCCTCGGTACTCAGGGACGTACAGTTGTAGGGTCCTCAAATTGTTCTGGAATTTGTGAAAAACGCCTTCAAACTCGGAGATGCGTACTCCGGCCTTCCGTCGTGCTTCTCCGATCCCCCGATGGAGGTCTTCAATGTCGAGGATGAGTTTCCGCAGGTTTGGGCAATGTTTGTTAATGACGATCAAGAAAGTCCCAACGTTCTTCGCGCTAGTATCTGCCACGTGGAGCTGCAAGACATTGAAGCCGTGTGTCATCGCAAAAGGGGTGAATAGGGCGGGCTTTGGAAGTGCGCAGGCACAATTCCCCCTTGTTGAAAATTTGTCAGCTTCACAGCGACAACCTACCACAACGTCCCTGCATAAGCGACCATCCCAATCGTCAATGAACATGGGAAGGCGAAACTTGATTACAATCGGGTCCCTAAGTCCACTTTGAAGGTTCAGGATGGCCTCATTGAAGTGTGAGGACAGAAGTCGGAGAGGGAGGAGTGGCTTTGGCCAGGGCGCAGGAGGTCCATGGACAAAAGTCAATACCTTTGTCAACAGCTGAAAAGGTTTGAAAGCGAACAAGTTTTTTGAGATGAAGATTTGGAAAATGAAATGACACATACGGGTTGATAGTTCAGAACTTTGTCAAAAACAGAAATGCCGTTGTTGTCTTCACTTTCCAAAGTCTCTTCCATGCTTTCCTCTCCGAATTGATTGCAAATGATTTGAACTAGGATGTCGTCACTGAAACATGAACAATTTTAGATTAATTACGTACCTTCCGTCGTTTGAAATGATAAACTTTAGCAATTATTTTTTTAAAACAATGAATTACCAAAAATATGTTTTCACTTTTGCACAAAACCGGGATCCCAAAATTGACGACTGAATTTGCAATGCTGGCTTGGAATGTGTCAATGGGGGAGTAGTTGTGAGTCACAAATTATTTTTAGTTAAGGAAAAAAGTACAAAATAATGAGAAAAATGCTGCTCGGATTAATTCGGCAGTCACATGTTTTTTTGAATGAGTGCAAGTGAGCAGACTTGGGTTGGATGGAGATATGTTATGTATAGCCAAGATTCTATTCACGGATTGTTGTGGCTTCTGTTGCTCTATTGTAAACCCACGTAGTTGGGATGTTGATTTGGTATACGCCTGTTCCTTCCTTCCATGCTTTGCTTAATAAGCAGGCTGCATGGAAGAAAATGTGATGCAAAAACAAAATCCACAGCAGAGCATTATAGCAGCATATCTTCATATTATGTTTTCCAGTCTTGCCAGCTCCAGCTATCCCCTGTTTTTTTTCTTAGTCATTCATCATTTTTTTAATTAGTGAGTTACCGGTTTGGATTCGTTTCTTGGTAATTGCAAATTTATTTGAATGGTCCACTTATTG
>JAQIWU010001493.1:0-16198 GCA_034696445.1 Isotomiella minor
ATCATAGAATGAATGTCACTAATGTTTGGTTGCCCCTTTTAGGTCAATTGAAAAGGTTCAAGTTAATTGCCAAGGATGAAAACTACCTTGGGAGTGTTGGCTACGTTCCATCTACCCAGAACCTATTGTTGATGACCCAAGGAATGGAAAGTGTCACGTAATAATTATATTGAAGCTTCGATGTGGAACAACAGCGGAACTTGTTTTTTGTCAGAAAAACGGACTCCATCAATGAATTAAGTTACAAATACAAAGTATTTAAAGACGCATTAAGTAAGCGTACTTGAGAAAAAATTGGACAATATAATCTTTAAGTGAGAAACCGGTTTCAACTTTACCATTTTACTTTTATAACTCCAACTAATTTTGTGATATAAAAGTAAAAGGAGCTGTAAAACAAAGTGGGTGGGTGTGCTGACTTCAACTCTATAGACATTATACTTTACAGAAAAACATACAAAATAATTATACATCATTGTTTAGATTGACAAGAATCAAATCGCTTGACTTCAGTTTCAGTTCTTTATATCCTCCAGCGCTTATATTAAACAAAAGGGTCCTCCTCAGACTTGTCCTCGTATATTATCTTGTACACAATTTCCGCTCGTGACAAACATGTCGTCCTCTCTTTCCATAAACTAATCTCCGCTTCATCGTTGAACTGTTCGAAACAAAAGAACAGGAATTAGGGAAAGGGCCACCAACAATAGATAGCAGCAGTGCTTAATTGTATACTCACCCAGCCTTCTACGATGAAAGACCTGAGGTTTGTCATTGTCGATGCCCAGCCTTCATTCGGTATGGGAAGATGATTAGTATCACTGCTGTAACGGAGGTTGCTTATCAGCTTTAGAGATTTGAGACCTAGACAATATAAAGAGTTAGAGCCTAAGTCTGTAAATAAAAAAAGTGGAATACTAAATTACTTGAAACTGTTGCCTCCCCAAAAACAATTTTGCGAAGCAAGTGCATCCTAATTGTCATCTCTTCAAGGCTCGAATTTTTGAACAGCTTGATCATTTGCTCAGGACTGTACCCATGGCCAAGAAATTCTACGTCAATCTTCTTCAAATTAGGAAAGAAATTGGGGATTTGGGTCAATAGATTAAAGTCTCCAACCGTCTTGAGGCAAAGGGCTCTAAGTTTCAGGTGGGGACGAAAAAGGAGCTTCCCAGTGCTTAAGCCGTCAACGAAAAGTGATTTGATCATCCTGTTTTCCAACGTTCCATCATTTAGGTGAAAAACGTCCAAATTAGGCATCTGATGGATAAAATCGAGTCCGTTCGTAATAATGAGTTGAAAGTTTTGGCCAAATGAGAAACGCAGGTGGGTCAAGTTTGGTAGGTGTTGTTGATTTTCCAGTTTCAATTTGAAGAAACCATAACATAGGCGATATATAAGGGGGTCTGTTTCGTAGCGCATTCCCATGCTCAGAACCAAGTCAACCATTTTAACGTTTGCGAGTATTCGAAGAATCATGCCACTCCAGTCAGGTCGGTCCATCGTACGATGTTCACGTTCATGGTCATGTAATTGAAACATGAGATCAATCTTTACCCTTCTGATCTTGTTGTTCCAAAGACAGTTCAGGTCCTCTGGGTTTCCTGTCGTTGCTAAGGATATTTCCAGATAAGACAAATTTTGAAAAGGTATGGTGCCCATCAGTTCATTCAACTCCGACCCAGGCAGAAGATTGTCTAATAATGATGATGATGGTAAGGGGTTCCTTACAGAAAAATGACTCAAATACATGGACTCCAGACTCTCACTGCACAAGTTCAGAAGTGGCCTCCATTTTTCACCATCCATCCGCTTTGGCATCAACGTAAGCTTCTTAAAGGATGTCTTGTCCAACGCCGTGAAGCTTAGATTTCTGCAATGTCCCCGGAGTTCCACCTCTTCCAAATCAGGCATCCAGCGTAGCAAAACTGATCGCATGAGGCTGGCAAAGCGCAGATCTTCATATACTTCATTTGACTTCCGATCCTCGTTCTCAATCCTTCCCACGTCTATGGAAAAAGCTTTCAGTTGGGGGCCAAATGTTTCGAGAAAGTCCTCTTCGAGATGATCCGGCTCCTCCGGAATGAACTTGGTCACAAACTGGGTGAACGGAATGGTCTTAGTCTTGCGCAGTTTGATAAGACCATCCAGGACGTCCTTTTTCTTGTCTTTGTTTGGTTCGTCGTAGGTGAACTTGGTCTTCGGACGGAGATAAGTCACAGCTACACTCTCCCACTGTTTATTAACCAATCGAAGCTCTTTTACTTGCTGTCGTGGAAGAAATTTATAAATATGCTCGAGGATCTGCAAAAAAAAACACAAATTATTGACAAGGACCCGAAGAGCATACCTAATAAAAACATGCAAACATACCTCTGGCACTTCAAGTGGATCCTTCGCAGCTACCCTCAAGGACAAATATGAACACCAATTACGACGCCGATTGGCTAATTCTCCAGTTTTGACGACAGCCGTTTCAGACTCAGTAATTTTCTTCTTCTTCACACAGTCAACCTCCTCCTCCTCGTCCGAATCTGTCATTAAAGAGAACTAACGTTAATAAAAATAGACTAGACTGAAGTCATGGCATGACGATGACACTCACCTGCCTCGCTGTACGAGGACAGTGTGGACCTGGGCGTCATTGACCCTGACGAGCATGACGACGAGTACTCGTCCTCCTCGGCAATATCCATGTTTACTATCTGACTGTACCACACCCACTTTTCTCAAAGTGGCGTTATTTCCTTGCAAACCTACGAGTGTATTTAAATGACTAATGACTTTTGATAATACAAAGAATTTTGGAAAAATATAACTCGAGTTTTTTGAAGTTTGTAACTCCACGTCGGGACACCAGCTGTTTTGCCGGCTGATCCCATCTCAGCTGCTTTGAGAGAAAGCAAACAAAGCAGATTTGGGGGGAAACGTGGTGTGGCTTATCTTGTTTCGGGTTAAAAAGGTAAGGTATTAACTTTGAAAGTGCTACTAAATTTCCGTATAGTTATTGAGGATTTATCACACTGGTCATGGTCATCTTACTTTATCACAAAATTAGGTCACTAAGAGTCGTCTCCTGTGGTCACAATGTCGCCGATTGACGACGGCAATGGTGGTGGTGGCGAGGCTGGGGTAGCGCTTTCAAATGCTGAAGAAAGTGACCAGGGGAAGGGGTTACATGTCACTGTTCACGAGAACAATGGTCTGCTGTCCGTGTTGGAAGAAGATGATGGACGAAGAATCGGTACGAAAAACTGCAAATCGATGTTTCTTTTATTTTTTATTTTTATTGTCGTGACGTTTGTTCATTTTTATAGAAGTCAGGGAATTAAAGAATGGGGTTGTCCCAGCAACTAATTTAAGAAAAGAAACAAGAAAAAGTAGCGTCGATGAAGGAAATGATGGCATTGGAGAAGATTCAGCCTCTTCTGAGGGCGATGTGAATGAGAATGTAGCAATCTCTCCTATTGAAGCTGCGCTGTCTAATCCATTGGTGATTGGAGTTTTATTATGTCTATCTGTTTCAATTACATCTTATCTGAGTGCGGTATAATTTACCATGTTCTTCCTTTTTCGTAGATTCTGCAAACCATTCTGTCTCAAAAAGGGTTCAGCGAAGAAAACTACAGATCCTTGCGACTCGTGTCCTCTCATTTCAACAGTGTCATTCTATCCTCCCTCCCATTTCCCCCACCATTGACATTGAATCTGAGTCAACTCTTTTACTACGAAGTCGCGGATGAAGAGTTAGAAATCTGCTGCCAAGTTTTGCCACATGAGGATTACCCGGAACTGTCCCAAGACCTCTGTCGCAGGACGAATCTCACCTACAAATGTCAAGCTGAGGATGAATACGACAGTGAGGGGGAAACGATTGTTCCAACCAAGGACCACCTGAGTCTCAGCAAAAGCATTGCTGCAATCAACGCCGCAGAGTTTTTCACACGATATGGAACTCAGGTGCAGTTCCTTGAACTAGGCGAAGCCACGGAAGAGTGCCTTCAATCAATTGGGCAACTTCTCAGCAGTGGGAATTGTAGCAACCTCAGGAAGCTGCATGTCTACTATAAGTGCGAATGTGGAGCTCAGACTAACAGGGTAGGACCAGGACTAGAGGAAGAGAGTTTGAAAGAAGCTGATCTTGACAAGTGGCTTCCTCTTACGTTTCCTACGATGTCAAATCTACGAACCATTTACCTCCAGTCAAGTAGAACTATTCTCGGCAATTGTCCCTCTTTGAAGAAATTTGCGGAAAGACTTGTCCAGTCCTCCACCAACTTGGAAGACCTGACCATTTGCCATAACATGTACTTCTCGTTGGAGCAGAATACAAAGCTCAAGTCCTTAACTTTTTATGGAGATTGTGAAAGAGAAGACTATGACCTTGAGGTACCTACCAATTTTATTATTGCATGCAATTATTCAGCATTGAGGTTTGGATTATTACTGACAATGTTCCCTTTGTAAATGTTACAGGAAATGAGCAGAATGATATGTGAAACCAATAAGACGCTTGAGGAACTCACAGTTTATCCTTATCCCAATGGCACAAACCATGTCAGGACAGGAAAGAAGGATTTTAGTAATTTCGACTTATCCTCAGGGCCTAAATTGAAAAGTTTGAAGATTCGTTATCCACGAGGCAATCCCTTTGGATCTCGACTCACGAGTCTTAGTACTCGTTACATGCCAAGTCTGAAGTCTCTCATTCTCTCAACTCATCATGTCAGCAGCCTGTCACACTTTATGCAGAACCTGCCCAATCCTGCAAATGGCGTGCTGTTGAAGACTGTAGAGATTCTTAAGTTGGATGGTCCTGTGGATCCTAAGCATCTAATTTTTCTGAAACTCGCGTTTCCAAATTTAAAAAAGCTGCACGTCATTTTTGGAAGGGAAGGACAAGTGTGTCAGAGCAATGAGAACTCGCCAAATTTTGATGATATCTTGGCAGGTCTGTCTGTATTCTTGTCCCTGGTTGAAATTGAGGCGAAGCTCAACTTCCGCTTTCAGTGGGACCAGCTTCGCAGGGGCCTTACTGAGCACGGGGGTGCTCTTTTCAAGAGAGGTAGGTATACTTGATTGACCAAGGGTAGGGATGGGATACTTATTGTTGACTCTTTACTTAATTTTTAACAGGTTCATTGAAGAGACTGAAATTGATTGCAAAGGATGACGCATACCTGGGGAAAGTTGACTTCTTAAGTGCAACTGAAAAAATTCTGTTGATGACGCAAGGGATGGAAAGCGTCGTATTTGAGAACTTTACGGTATGTCTGACTGAGACTAATATCTCATCAACCAAAACTATTGGTATTTTTTCTTTAAATTCTTTTACAGCTTCAGACTGGAACGGCAATCACCCTTTACAAATTTATTCAGGAAAAGGGACTTCCCATAACTTTCGTAGATTCACCTTATTCTTATGACAATTGAATTCAGTACACTATGGATGATGGAGTAATTTTATATACTATTTTTATAAATCTGTTTCGCACAACCCAATTCAATCATGAATGCAGTGTACTAAATGTTTGTCTTGTTCTCTAAAATGAAAGTAAGCTACCTCTGAAAAAGCTGTTGCTATAACCAAATTTAGGAGTACTTATTTTTTATCACAACCCACGATGTCTTGTGAAGTGAACAGTTGCATCATGCAGTGCAGCAATGACGGCATCCACATGCACCATTCTCGCATTATGTCCAAGGAACGCGATCCTCACCACCTTCCCCTCAATCGGCCCATAGCCCACACTTAGTGAAATCCCATAATTCTTGTAGACGTAGTCCACAACCTGCGTGGGATCCAGGGGATGAGGTGGGATGAATAAATGAATCGCCAGCGTCCGATCTGCCGGAGATGTGACCAAATGTTTGTATTTCGAGAGCACTTTTGCCATTTTTGAAACAAAGTAACTGTTCACTTCCGCATGTCGATTCCACAATGGGACCAGCCCTTCCTTGGCTATCGTGCTCAGAGCGCCCCTTAGGGAAAAGTAGCTGTGCGTAGGGACGATATGAGCGTCATCTGACCAACGCTCCGAGTCATTCCGCATCCACCAGTAGTTTTTCTCTATGAGCCACGTCATGTCGGCCATAACGTAAGGCACTGACGTCCTTCGACGATGGATTTGTTCCCTACAATTAAAGTCATTATCTCTTGATAGATGAAGATATGAGCCGAGAAATGTACCGCTTGCTTACACGGCTCGGACACTGTAGACGATCGGGGCGACGGAATGCGAGGCTCCAATCCCCTTTTGCCCATTTGCAAACGCCGCGTCCACCTTCCAATGGTCAAAGTAGAAGGGTTGGAGTCCAATGACGGAGACCGCGTCCACAACCAGGTAGCAACCAAGTTTGAGACACAGTTCTCCAATCTCTTCAATGGATTGTTCCACACCGATGGAAGATTCCGCCATGACAATGAATACAACAGTGGGCCTGGTCCGTTCCATCTCTGCCATAATTTTTGAAACAGGGATGCTTGTGAAAGGGGGAGATGCAACAATGCCCTGAACCTTGCCGCCCAATGATTGCACACTTTTTGCAATCCTTTCCGACCAGAAGCCACCTAAGTATAGATTCAAAACCAGGTCTCCAGGTTCTACTAGATTTTGAAGAATAGAGTCCAAGGCAAATGCCCCAGTCCCTATGGAGGGGTATATGTACGGACTCTTGGTTTGAAATAGGTACTGCAAGCCTTCCTTCGCGTCCTTCAACAGTCTTCCACAAGGCTCTGAGACCAACAAACATGTTTCCCACTTTGGAGTTAGGGGGAGGCGTAGGGCCGCCTGTGCTTCGGGATACAGGTTAGAAGGTCCCCCAGCCACCAACAGATCCACTGGAAGGTCTATGCAGCGACTCGTCAGGCCGAGAGGAGGGGAGGTTGGCAACTCTTCTAAAAAGGTACTAGGTTGCCACTCATCCCGTTGTCCATCCTTCACTTCACCTTTTCCCGACTCCAAAAGAATCCAGAAAAGGAACAAGGCAATGTTCAGCATCACTGTAATTGGCATAGCCCTTTTTGTGGCAGCCACTTACTAATTTGCCCTGTCCGATGAGTCCGAACAAGCACTAAAATTAGACAAAAGGAAACTCCTCATGATGTATGCCAAAGCCAAAGTCATAAAGTCGATATTTTTTCATTTTAAAAACCAATTTCTATTGTTCAACTTTCTTAAATTTTTTGGTTGGTTAAATTTGAATTCAAAAAAACAATGCACATTGTATTAAATAACAAAGGCGGAATTCTATATTTGATTGCATTTCGTCAGAAACAAATATTTTTATCATCGATTGTTCAAATGATGTCATGATTGATTTCAATAATCCACCCAGTATCCACAACTGGATGGTTTTTTTATACCTTTGTCTTCGCTTCTCATTAAAAAGTTGATATTATCTTACTTTAGCATACCGAAATTTATGTACGAATTTAGAATTGTGATATTGAAGAATGACGACGAAGTATACACACAACGCAGGGGCAGAGTGAAACAACGAGAGTCCAAACTTGGGACGCTATGTAGAAAATGGAAGACAGCATAATCCGGTGAAAATAAACTGCATTGTAAGGTTAAATTATTTGTTCCTGTATTTCAGATATGAACACACCAACCGCACAAAAATGTCAGCAATTAATTGAGCAAAGAAAAATACAATGTTGATTGATATGGAGCAATACGAGGGAAAATGTAATTTCAATTTCAGGTTTAGGCCTTAAGCATCTTTGTTGAGATATGTGACCAGAATGAAATTATGTAGTTAAGTCCGTCCAAAAATGCTAGTCCAGGGACGGTAGGTCGTCATAATTTGGAGGAACTGTGTAAAACAAATATATCCAATTATGAATTATATTCTGCATAGACAGACTTTTGCTTGTGCCTTACGTGTCTCAATGGATACCGTAGACCCACGTCTTGACGACAGTTGAGAATACGCTGGGGGAAACAAAGACAGCATCGAAGAAGCCAAAGCGAAAGGAGCTGATGGCAGTGGCAACCCCATTCTCATTAGGTTTCCTCCATCTTCCACAGGGGCACTTGGGTTATCATCGTCTCCTAATGATGGGGCTGTTGCAGAGAAGGAGGTGTCCTCTTGTGTGCCAATGGTGACCTTGATTGATGCCTTTCCCTCCATCTTACTCTTTGTCCAGAAACGAGCCTGCCAAAATAGCATAGCATATCTCTCATTACCCCATGGCATCACTTTCTTTTTGTTATACCTCGACGTAGTATTCCACATTGATGAAGCTCCAAAGGCCGTCATCGGTCGCCCAGGACACGCTTGGGACAATCTTACCGACCTCGAAGCTTCCCCTTCTTTTGCTCTTGTCTCGATTGAGGAACCGCCTGAACCACACCTCCGCATGGACGTGGGTGTAACTTTCGGGTTTTGAATATTCATTTTTCCAAGTCACAAATTTCTTCAAGCAGACCAACACCTTCTTCAAGGCATGACCCGATGCATCCGAAAGACAAAGTTCAAAAGGTATTTTGTCAGCCAGAATGAACTCATCCTTGGGCAATTCTAAGGTCATCTCCACCCCATCGACTGACTCTCTAGCTTGTGGAGTCGTTGATTCGCATTTAAGAGAGCGAGGAATCAGTGTCAAACTGCCCCCAAACCAAACATCCGTCTGTCCCAACAACTTCCAACTCTCATTGCACACCATAAACACAACGACCTTGTAGTCAATCTGCAGAAATTTCCCACAGTCCAGGGAGGGTGGGGGGTTCAACTCCACGGGAAACTTGAGGGTGAAAGAAAACTTTTGAAACGCATTCGTTGTCACGACCGATGAGGATCCAGCCTGAGGGACGCATAGGGGAAATTGAACACCTTCTCGAATGTCCTTACCACCTTTCGCTTCTTCAAACAAGTCCTTGAACACGTCACGCCCCTCCCTCCAGCCAGGACGAAGGGAACCGCACAGTTTGACGAAGAGGCCTTGACAAAGAATTGAATGAGATGTTGACAAAAAAACTTTATGCCTTCTACAAGGTTACCGTGATGTTGCTTAGTTTTAAATAGCTGCTGTACGCTCCCAGTAATCTCACAATTCGTCAATCGCTCAATTTTGATCGAAACGACTTTGACTGGCTGTTCTTTCTGCTGAGCAAAATGTGGTCTCACCATCCAAAACCAGTCATTTAACTCTGGCATGTTTATCCGACGCATGCATCCCCCCGCGGCAGCTCCTGCCATTTTTCAATAAATCACGTTTAATTATCTAAGCAATTGTTATTTTTGCAGCACTTAGGTAACGTAAGGGGAGGTACACTTGTAAAGAGAAAGTGAACTTTCACACTTTCACTTTTGCCAAAGCAAACTACGTTGTTAGGTACATATGTAAGATATCGATCCATCTACTACCCGCCCATATTTTATCAATTCGCCAACCTGTTGTTTGTTGTGTCGAACCGTATATGTCTAAAGTGTAAAAATGTTTTACGAAATTTTTCATTTTTGTGCTGGTATGTGATAAATTATTTATGATGCTGGTGTGGACAACCCTTGGATTGCGTCAATATCAAAATTTTGAAGGCTTTATTTCACACGATTAAAAGAACGCTTAATGACATCTGAATGGAATTTTCTTTACTCTAGTTTCCATGAGAACTTCGTGAATATCCATTCCTTCCTCGTTATCCCCTCCAAACGTTTTTGAGAGATTCGAAGGGTCAATTTCCTTCCTCAAATGGGCAACCCATTTCGCCTTGTTCTTTGAATGATTTTCCACGATATCACTAAATGCCTTTGGGAAGAGGGGACTGATCAAATTGTAGAGTTCAACTCCGGCTGGTGACACTGCATTGAAAAAGGAGGTTCCATTCTTAAGACACGAAAGTGATAAATGTGTCAAAATATCCTACCGTTGACAGAATAGAGTTTATGCACATATCCTGGATAATGGTTGACGATCGTATCAAATACCGCCACAAAAATCTGAATGCAGGAAGGACAGGCTTGGGACACAATGTTGAAGTGGTCAAAATTCCAAATCATGGTTGCCTGAGTGGCGTTATGTCCCCCAGCCTGCATCTGTCTCAATATCGAAGTCGCGGCTTCTAAAATACTGAAGACGTAGCGCATCATGGTCTTGGATTGTCCTGCAACGATGGCCCTCCGAATGTCCCAGTCCCCCATGAAGAGGGAGAGGATGGGCCTCCCCACCTTGTCACACCCTTCGAGATAGGCCTTGTAGTCTTGACTGTAGAGGGTAAAGTTCTCCTTCCAAATGTTATCGATGTCGTTTTCTTTACGCCATTTCACAGTCTGCAAAAAAGAATTTGGGAAAATCATTACCTTCGCACGCAGAGAATGTAATAATAAGTTTGCCTCCGTAAACATTTTCATGGCAGCTCCAACGTCGAATTTCCTATCTATCAAAATAATTTTACTACATACCAGTCTCTGTTTCAGTCGTGTAGTAGGACCTTACCTCGGAGGTACCTGATGAGGTACACGTGCTCCTTCATGAAGTCATGAGGGACGCCTTGGGTTTCCACCAAATTATGAAACTGTTACTCCGAAAAATAATTCTTGACTTTGGATAGTTGAAAAGGCATGTATACGCATTTACCTGGTCAAGCTTCGCCTTTTGTTCCCTCGTGAGACTCAAGAATTTATCCAGGGATACCTGATAAGTAACATGTACTCCTCCCACAAGCAATAGCAAAGTAATGATCAACATGTTTCCTTCACAAGACGAAAGGTCTTATGCTCCCCGACGGAACGTAGTAAAATACCCTTTTGCACTACTGTGCAAATACTACATGTACTACTAAAAGTGTAGTACAGCTTGGGCAATCTGCATTACATGTGATAAATGATAAATTAAAGCATGTACAGCGATACTGCTTGGACATCACACCCAGGAACCAAAGCCAAAGAAAAAAACTGGTTAGTCTTGTAGGTTTGTTTATGTGATTAATTGAAAGCACTTTTAATTCTTAGAGTTCCATCAACAAGTTGCTTTAAAAATAACAAGGCGTCTCTTACATGCCGTACGTGTCTCAATGGACCCACGTCTGGACGAGAGTTGAGAATACGCTGGTTGAAACAAAGACAGCATCGAAGAAGCCAAGGCACGACCCGATGCATCCGAAAGAAAAAGTTCAAAGGGAATTTTTTCTTTTTTGTTTTATCGAGCCTCGAAAAATTAGTATAGAATGTTTAGTTGCATTGTTCCACATTGTTTCAACATAAAATTCAAAGGCTTTATTTCACACAATTAAAAAACTATAGCTAAAAGGAAATGCAATGCTTAATGACATCTGAATGGAATTTTCTTGAATATAGTTTCCATGAGAACTTCGTGAATGTCCATTCCCTCCTCTTTAACACCTCCAAACGTTTTTGAAAGATTTGAAGGATCAATTTCCTTCCTCAAATGGGCAGCCCACTTTGCCTTGTTCTTTCCATGGTTTTCCACAACTTCCCTAAAGGCTTTTGGGAACAGGGGACTGATCAAATTGTAGAGTTCAATTGCGACTGGTGACGCTGCATTGAAAAAGGAGGGTCCATTTCTTAAGACACGAAAGCGATAAGTATGTCAAAATATCCTACCGTTGACAGAGTAGAGTTTATGCACATATCCTGGATAATGGTTGACGATCGTATCAAATATCCCCACAAAAATCGGAATGCAGGAAGGACAGGCTTGGGCCAAAATGTTAAAGTGGTCAAAATTCCAAATCATAGTTGCCTGAGTGGCATTATGTCCCTCAGCCTGCATCTGTCTCAACATCGAAGTAGCGGCTTCCAAGAGACTGTAGACGTAGCGCATCATGGTCTTGGATTGTCCTGCAACGATGGCCCTCCGAATGTCCCAGTCCCCAACGAAGAGGGAGAGGACGGGCCTCCCCTCCTTGTCACACCCTTCGAGATAGGCCTTGTAGTCTTGACTATAGAGTGTAAAGTTCTCCTTCCAAATGTTGTCGATATCGTTTTCTATGCGCCATTTCACCGTCTACAAAAATTATTTGGGAAAATCATTACCTACTCACGAGAGCAAAAGCAGTAATAAGCTTGCCTCCGTAAACATATTCATGGCAGCTCCAACGTCGAATTTCCTGTCTACACAAATAATATTACTACATTCCAGTCTCTGTTTCAGTAGTCGTGTTGTATAGGACCTTACCTCGGAGGTACCTGATGAGGTATACGTGCTCCTTCATGAAGTCATGAGGGACGCCATGGGTTTCCACCAAATTATGAAACTGTTACTCAAAATACATCATCAGACTTTCGACTTCGATAGCAAAACGCATTTTTATGCATTTACCTGGTCAAGCTTCGCCTTTTGTTCCCTCGTGAGACTCAAGAATTCTTCCAGGGACACCTGGTAAGTCATATGAACTCCTCCCACAAGCAATAGCAAAGCTATGACCAACATGTTTCCCCCACAAAAAAAGGTCTTGCTCCCCGACGGAACGTAGTTAGTAAAAGACACTGCTTTTGCACTACTGTCCAACTAAAAGCGCAGTGTAGCTGTACAACTTGTGCAATCTGAATTACATTTGATCTAGTTTCAATTCCAATAAAATGTTAAGGTGTTATACAATATAGCACGATAGATTAAAGTATTTACTGCATAAAAGGCTTGGACATGACATGACACTCAGGAACCAAAGCCAAAGAAATAAACTGGTTAGTCTTGTAGGTTTGTTTATGTGATCTATTGAAAGCACTTTTAATTCTTAATGAGTTCCCACAACAAGTCACTTAAAAATGCGTGTGTTGTAGTCATTCACCTCCTTCATTCCAAAAGCTTTTATTTGTGACTTCGACTTTGAATTCATTTCTCACAATCATCGTAATCAGTCAATCAACAAGGCAATAGGGATAATATTATATGTGCAGTTACAAGAACACGTGTTTGGTTGCCGGAACCATGTTTATAATTTACTGTTACTTGACAAAGGCTTGTTCAAGATTAGGTTCAATCAGAAAAACTTGCCTGCCTTCGCCTTGCCTTAAAGAATTTGGGTTAAGGTCTCCGAGACGCTTATGATTGAACAAAGGAAAATCCTCGACTGTCTCACTCTGCCCCACTTCCGAAGGCTCCAGAGTTGAATCGGGTCGACTTTTATTTTCGTCGTCGAAAGAAAAAGAAAAACACAGTTTTTCATTTTTTGAAAATCAAGTGAAAAATTAAAATTGTTTTAGTGACTGAAATACAAAATGTCACGATACCAAGACACTCCCGCAGTGTCGGAGTTGATTCGGCTGCAGGAGAGTGGGAAAGGAAGTTTGGCCGGAGGAGTGTCCGATGGTGGGGTTGGTGGATCCTCAGGGACCGGAGCCATCAAGACGTCTAGGGAAGAGTGGAAGAAGCAGAGGGAGTTGGAGGAGGCGAGAAAGGTAATTATGATAAGGTCTTTCTCTGTTGTTCCAGGAATTTACATTCCTTTTGTCTGTCTTTTAGGCTGGAACTGCCCCTGCGGAGGTGGACGAGTCGGGGAAGGACATCAACCCTCACATTCCTCAGTACATTTCCAGTGCCCCCTGGTACTACAATTCCAGGGGCCCCACCCTCCGTCATCAAAGGGTTCAGGATGAGACGCAAAAGGTCTATTCCGGTCTTGATGAGTGGTACAAGAAGGGCGTGGATGTGGTAAGTCTTAAAGTAAAACCAATCTAAAAGTTATCTCATCCTTTTTTTACTTTCTTTTTAGACCAAAATAGCGACAAAATTTAGAAAAGGGGCGTGTGAGAACTGCGGAGCGATGACACATAAGAAGAAGGATTGTGTGGAAAGGCCGAGGAAAGTGCTGGCGAAATTTTCTGGGGAAGGATTCGCCCCTGACGAGTACGTGCAGCCAAACCTGTCCCTTGACTTTGATGGGAAGAGGGATCGTTGGAATGGGTACGATCCGAATGAACATCTGGCGATTGTTGAGGACTTCCAGAAGGTATAAAGTCGCTCAATCATTTCCTTTGAGTCGTTATAGTAACAACATGTGTTTGTTTTGTTTGCCTTTCAAAGGTGGAAGAGGCTAAGAGAGTGCTCAAGTCTGAAAAGTTGAAATCAGGGCAGGACGGTGAGCCCCTGCCGGACAACATGGTCATGGAGCTAGAAGATGGAGAGGAGGACGAGGACAAATACGTGGACGATGTGGACATGCCTGGTACAAAGATGGACTCGAAGGAGCGTATCACCGTGAGAAATCTGCGTATCCGTGAGGACACGGCCAAGTATTTGAGAAACTTGGACCCCAACTCCGCCTTCTACGACCCCAAGACGAGGGCTATGAGGGACAATCCGTACAAGGGGACTGGAAGAAAAATGGAAGAGGTGGATTTTGCAGGGGATAATTTCGTCCGCTTTTCTGGAGACACTAACAAACACGCCACGGCTCAACTCTTTGCTTGGGAAGCACAGGAAAAGGGGGTGGATGTTCATCTGTTGGCAGAACCCACAAAGTTAGAGGCCCTTCAGAAAGAGTTTGTCAAGAAGAAGGATGAATTCAAAAGCTCCCTTACACAGAATATTATCGACAAGTATGGAGGGGAGAAGCATCTCAAAGCCCCTCCAAAGACCCTCCTCATGGCACAAACGGAAGACTATGTGGAGTACTCGAGGCAGGGGAAGATTCTTAAAGTCAGTAGACCACATAATAATACCATACTTTATTTAATTGACTTGCTTTGTTTTCCCAGGGTGGAGAGAGACCCACGATTAAGTCAAAATATGAAGAAGACATTTATCCAAATAACCATTGTTCCGTCTACGGCTCTTACTGGAGAGCAGGGGGTTGGGGTTACCATTGTTGTCATTCCCTGATACAAGTAAGTGGTTCAACTGTCTTAATTTTCCAATTCCTACATTCTCATTTATCTGACTTTTATTTCTGCAGAATTCCTACTGCACTGGAGAGTCCGGGAGAGAGGCAAATGACAAAAGCCAAGTTCCCGAAGGACCTTCAGGCTTTGGCTTTAACTCGTCTGACGCAACCTCTCCAAACGAGCCCAAAACCCTGGTCGAGATTCACAAAGAGTTGAAGAAGAAGGCAGATTTGGAAGAGGCCGCACTCGAGACAAAGTTAAGTAAAAATCAGAGGAAAAATGCAAAGAGGAAAGAAAGTAAGAAGAAGAAGGCACAGTTAAAGAAAAAGAAGGGGAAGGCGTCCTCATCCTCGTCTTCGGACGAGTCTTCCTCTTCCTCCTCCTCAGGATCCTCAGATTCTGAGTCTGGTGAGTACTGAGTGACTTAAATCAAATCATAGTTTCGGTATCAATTATAAACATTTCTCCCTTTTATATCCAGATTCCTCTGCTGAGTCTGACGACGACGAGGACAAGAGGAAGAAGAAACTTGCCAAAGCCCTTGCCGCCGAAGACCGAAGGCTGGCAGAAGCCGAGGGACAAATGGACGATAGGAAAAGAGGATACAATAGTCGCTATGACATCAAAGCCCCTACGGAAATGGAGACAGAAGCCTACCTTTTGAAAAGGACAAGGGAGGAGGACCCCATGGCAGATTTTATGGCCAAGAAGAAAAAGTAGCTGTTTGTTCTCATCGCTTTTCCTTATTTGTATCCATTATTTTTATTATAAATGCTATTTATTATTACCGTGTAATTTTATAAAAAGTCTCTAATTTGTTTTATCACATTTGAATGACCGTGATATGTCCTTCGTTATCGTAGAAAAACACACTCAAAAGAATAAAAAAAAGCCTGCAAAAAAAAATCATCCATGTCCAGCTGATTGATTCTGATCTCATCTCCGTCTGCATGACAATAAATTCGGGCCTCACCAATTTGTAATCAATCGCAGAAATAATTGATTGAAGTAATAGCAATTTAATTGTTTGATCAGGTTGATCGAACATTTGTAATTTGTTTTATTTTTAGGTTTTTCAATTCATTTTACCTGAAGAAATTTGGAGTATCCACTGTCCAACAGGAAAAAGTTTAATGATGAACGTTGGACACCCATCCTGCTGACTGAGGCCCTCTTAGAAGTACCTCATCAACATGGACAACAGTCGGTGGATATAAAGTAGTAGTTGTATAGAAGGTAATTGCTTGAAGTTCAATTATACTCCTAGTTAATTAATGGACTTGTATGCAGTCCTGCGTAGCTTGCGTGTTTGGTCTGGCACTTGATTGTTACCTTTATTGTGAATTAATTAGTGCGGTATGTTGCGTGTGGGAGATGATTTGAGAGTCAGACATGTCATCATGAG
>JAQIWU010001494.1:0-16183 GCA_034696445.1 Isotomiella minor
TAAAACATATGCCTACTTAAAACTCAGAGGTATTTAAGATTTCATGACTCATTATAAATATGATGAACATTACCAGAGAATAATTCTGGTGGCATAATGGATGTGTAAACAGAACTAAGCATACACAATAATTAGCACTACATATGTGACGATCGTCTCCATCATCGCGTAACCACCTGCCGTAGTCAAATATAAAACCTGAATTTTGTACCAATGCAAGTTATTGGCTCCGAAGAGAAGTATAAAAATAGATGAAGCCATGATATGATGCAATCATTATTTTCAATATGAAAAAAACAAAGAAGGATGTGGGAGGGAGAAGTGTGCGACGGTTGATCAAGAAGATCAAAACCTCTCTGGAGAAACGGCAATTGTTGTGCGTTAAAATAAAACCTATGACATCATTTTATACTTCGTCCAGAACAAACCGTTTCCTCCTGTTGTTCATGCGGATCACAACCACAAAATTGAAAGGTGCAACGGACCATCTGCATAGCACACCGTAACAATAAGAGGGGAAATATGGAGCATCCGGAAAAGAAGGTACCCAAAAAAAGTACAAAAATAGGGCAGAAGGAAAGACACAGACTATTGTAACTTACGATTCCTTGGTCTCACAAAAATGATACTGAAGCGTCTCTGCACAGAACATTTCCAGCCATTTGCCTTATGCCATGCCATGCTGTTTTAACAGATTTCTGTGTGGATAAAACTGAGAAAAATAAACTTTTTACAAAAAAATAGTAGCATAGACATTTTCTTGACACAGTTCTCAGACATCCAAAGAACACGGATATGAAAATATTAAAAGCGAGTGAGTAAAGCAAACAACACAGGTGCCTATTTGCTGATGTCATAAAATATGGGAATTCTTTGGAAGTTGCATACCTCGAGCTCGAGAATAAAAAGCGTCCTTCTAAAAGTTATTGGTAAAAACTAATTTGTTAGAACATTCGGCATGAACAAAGGAGTGCAGTCCGTTCTATAATGCATTAATGCATATTTAACACTTTTTGATCTTTGTTCCAAAAACAAATATACTGCCGGAGTTTGATTACCAATACACATTCCATTCCACACGGTCTCATTTATTTATGTTTCTAATTGAATTCAACAATAATAACGCCGACTCAATCAGTCATATAATACAAATGAAATTATTATTAACCAACCTAAAAATGAAATAAAACATCTGAATTATGACTCCAGGTTATGTCCTGTTAATTCTAAACTCAATGCCACAGTTATAAAAATTGAAGTTGGAAATAAATGTGAAACGTCAGTCAGGCAGGAAGGCGAAATATTTGCCATTGGTTTTGGAATTAAGTGCTGAATAAATAATCGAAATCAAACAAAATGTCTCGTCATCAATCCCCGTTATTTTACATCAAAAAATTGAAACCCTGCTAGAATCAAGAGCAGATCATCGATCACATCAGATCAGACTTAGCATCCTTCCTTTACGTTATTAATTCAAAAATGCTTGAACAAACGACAGACATGCATAATGAAACTAAATCTGATTCAGCGAAAACTTATAGAAAACCTTGTTCTCGTCATCAAAAGCAATTCAGAGCAGACTCGATTTATGACATGCTTTATTTTATACAATACACCTGAGCGAGCGTATTTCAGTAGTGCCCCTTGTGATGACTACGTTAGTTTCCTGTACATGCCCTTGCATTAATGACACGCCAATTCATCTCACAGAGAGACTATTATTGTGTCGTCAATCGGCTACTAATTCATGTGAAAACGTCACTTTACCCCAAGACCCTCAATGAGTAATCATAATGAGCATGAGTTTGTTGAGTACATTACGAATGCCGGGTAAAATTGTACTGCCTTTGAGTACCTGGTTCTCATTCCCTTGCTGGGTACTTAGATAATTTCATGTCATGTAGTAACCTTCAGCCCTAAGCTGAACTCAACTGCAAATCCACAATCTATAACAAAGCAAATTGGATTGAGAACTTACCGAACGACTTGAAGCCACCATCGTGTCGTCAGAAAAAAACACTAATTAGTGCAAGCAAAAATGTTCCACTGTCCCTTCAAAGATGCCACAAAAACTTATATCCTAAGACACAGAATTTCGCAACAATTGGATAGGTTTTTTGACGTTTGATTTGTTTGCTTGCTTCACTTTGCTATGCTCAAACTGAAGTGAGACAGAAGTTTGGCAGTTAAAAGTTCCCCTCTTCTTCACAACTTGTGTGTAACGAACGCGCAGCACTGAAATGAACTTGAATTAAACGATAAATTCACCGGCCGAACAAAAAACCTCCTCAACCAAAGGCATTAGATGAGAACATAGAATGGATGAGTGGATCCCTGACGTAATATTGCTTCATGGACTGCATGCATGAGAATGAGTGTAGGCTAAAAAGTGAGTCAGTCAGTAGTTTGTTGTAACTTGACTTCCACTTCAGTTCAGAGCGTCAGCTTGCTCCAGTGTTTTGTTAATTGAAGGTATTATGGTTGGATTGCAGGTACTGGTACTGGAAAGTACAGGCGTACTAACTTATCCGAAGATGAAATGAGACTGAAACTGAACCATGAGATATGCAAAGGTAAACTATGCAGAACAACTGGGGCTTAGATATTTGCAGAATACTGCCCAAGTTGTAGATTTACTAGACACAGTTTGTTTAAGTTTGCCCTCACTATTCATTAAATAACCCAAACCCAAGCATGGATGGGAGAATTCGACAATTATTGCAATAGCAATAATGCAAAGCAAACAGGCTGGAAAAATACCACAAGACGCAAGTTTGCTTGGTCAGGTCACGTGGGGTCTCGGTGGAAGTGGATTGGATAACTAAACTAACCAAAAGTAACCTTGTCATTATTTGAATAATGCGTGCAGACGACGTTTATCTTTGCAGATTATGGGAAAATAAAAATTCATACTATTTTCACCTTGCATTATGGAAAGCCGGTTGAATCAAGTGAAACAACTTCATAGTTGAAGGTTAAATAAAATGACTTCCTTCCATTACGTGGTAATTTGGTTTTGGTGCAACCAACATTGTGTTGTTATCATTCCTATATTCCCCAGAACATAGACTAGACCACACGTTGGCAAATCCACAAATCAAAACTTCGTATGTAAACTAAAATGTTCTGTTCTCGTCGACACATGGCTGCTGAGGATGAGTCTTTTTGTCCATTATGAAGAATGGACAGAACCCTTTTTCACGAAAAAATTGTTTGCGATTGAGATAATTCCATCAGTCTGATTAAAGGAACCAACTATGATATTTGCGGAAGCATTTGTAGGGTCTGGGTTCCGCAGCTCAATATAAATGACGAAAAGATGTGCATCATCACTTTTTGAATTAGTAATGATGACAGTTTGTTTGCTAATTGAAATTCATAATGGGCGTTGATGATTCGATTGATCTTCAATATCATAGGCTCGGCACTACCGCACTTGCTTGTCAAACTCCAGGAAAACCTCACATAGGATGACGAGTGTGCTTCATGACGCATCGTGAATACACAACAATGGCGCAATGAGAGCATCATTGAGACTATGTAACAACAAGTATTTTTCCTTTTCATCGTGAGATAACTGCAGTAATTGAATATTGCATCCATCTTTTCTTTCTGTAGCTAAAATCCTTGCACACAAAACAAATAACAAATAATTTTTAAAAAATGGTAAAGAAAGAGACAAAGCAAAAGAATCAAACTAAACACATAAAGAATAGAAACTAGAAAGGATGGGATTCGCAACAATTACGCAATAAATCTCGAGGGTTGAGAAAAAAAATGACCCACAACTTTAAAGGAGACTCTAGACTCTCCTCATCATTATTTCTTTAAAAACAGCAACAGAATAGTAAAGTTCGGATCAGCAAATAACCAATCGTTCATACATTTTGCAAATTGTCCTACTTAGCAATACAAGAAGAAGGTGATGGTGGCACAACTTTTTTCATTGTTAAAACATCAACCGGTATACCGATTATCTACCGCGTTATTGTTGACCAATTCATGATTGAATTGAATACTGGGGCGAGGGGTTGGGTTATTAGCATGCCCGAATTCAATCATCAATTAATAGCAATTTATTTAACAGCCGAGCGATTTCTAGATCTGGTTTCTTGCGGTACTCTTAGATTATGTTAATTTGGGTAACAAACTGAAGACCGTGATTTGCTCCCAGCTGCAGAAATGCAGATAGCGAAACAACTACCAAATTGATCAAGAAAAATACTTGCTTCTGAATTGATTTTGTCTAATTGTAAGTTTCGTTTTAATTGAAAAGCGGCAACAGAAGCTCTCGTTCTATGATCATAAATTCACAAAACTAAAGGGCATCAATAATGGGCCATTCGAGAAGCAATGTGACCAAATTCTCGTCGTCGTGATGTGACATTATGTACGGAGACAAACTGTGCATAAACGAAGAACCGTATATTTGCATGAAGTCTGTAACTGAAACTGAAGATTAGCTTTCTCTCACTGTTAGTTGTTACGCCATGTTACGTCCGCTACGCTTGGCTCATGTATTTTCACCAAATAATCAAAATCAATTTTAACGCGAGCTTTTATTCTTGCTTGTTCTACCATCAATACTGTAACAACAAACAAAGCCAGTACGCGCCATCCTTCTTATCAAGGCATACAAAGTAATCCTAAATTAGGATTAGGATTACTTTATGATTACGATATTCCTAATTCCATTAACTTATAAATTCGCATTGGTCTTTGATTGCCTATATCCATAAAGCCACTGAGTTCAGAAAGCGAAAACTTCTGCGGCCGCGGCCATATTGGTGAATGATTCGACGGTATATTTGTTTCTTTTGGTGACAGTCTAAAAATGAGCCCTCAACAATAAGAAAGACCAATAACTACGTATCCCCAAAAGAACTGACTCCTTCAAATGATTGCCTTACATATCATCCCTTGCATATAAATGTCACCACCACCAAGAATTCAATTTTAGATTTTGATTTCCCGTCTGCCTGCACACACCAATAATCGCATCCATCATTATCATGTTCCATTTTACAGTTGATAATTACATGATTATGATTATAGTAGTCCTTCGACTCCGACCTGAATATCGGGTAACAAGTGGGATAAGAAGTAGGGCATCGATAGGGTGAAAGTGAAAATGACGGAGCAACGCAATACTGTATTGTCCTCCAAGCTTAAAATCAGCCAATAATAATGTCTCATCTTTGTCCATATGCCAAATTATACTTATATTGACATTGGGTGTTTTGATGATAACCACACCACGAGTCCCCTAGTCCAGTCCAAAATAATCCCACATCTCTATAGGGGTGGGTGTATGTGGCTACACAGAAGCACAGACGTATACGTACGTACTGAATCGAAATGAAATGAATTGTATTTTGATAATGAGATTGTGTAGGGAAAACGTAGTTCGATGATTGATTGTATTTTACCCCGTACCCTTTTGTTTTTAAACCTCTCTCGCCTCTCCAGTCAATCAAAAATCTCAAAAACAGACCTCAAAAATAGGTCAAAAGAGCGACCTTGTAATTTGTAGACTGATCTCGATCTCAATTCAATGCGTACACAAAATGAAAGGGTTCTCATCCCACTTTGACTTACAGACAATAATAATATACGAATATGAATGAATTAGGCTGTCGAAAAACTGGAACCTTTCTGGAAAGAAACGCGGCACGGCACAACCTTCACTCCCAAAATGCTAGAGTCTAGAACTAATTAAGTATTACGCTCAGGAAAATTACTTACTGCTTTCGGCATCTTGAATCCTCCCGATGGTCCCTACTGATCTGTTATCCCAATATGAATCCAACGATTTGAGGGCGCAAATCCAATCAATCACAAATCACCGGTCACAAATACAAATGTTTAGCCTTTTGGCTTCCGAATATTTTGGGGGAACGTCAGTCAGTCAGTATCAAAGGCCACTAAGATCCCTTCCATAGAAAGACACACAGTTCAATTGAATCCCAAAGTATATGGTCCACAGGGTCTGCACTTTCTTCTTGAAATGTGACAACTTCTCCAAATAATGACGATCCACTTGTCAATGACAGAAAGTCACTTCACGTCAGGCTTTGTTGACTTCTTTGAGAAGTTGTAAGTAATAGAAATTAAGAAACACCTCCTCCTCCACTCGTCTTACTTACTTTGCATAAGTCAAATAATTAATTATTATTAAGTGATTAAAGTGGGTTGTGTCTGTCAAACTCTTCAACAACAACACCAACTAACCAACCAATGAACCAGTCAATATTTTATAACCACACAGAATTAGTCAATCAACCGCAATAATAATAGTAATAATTTGACAAGAAAAAGGAACCCAAAAAATAAACCGAACGTTTAAGAGTAAATACAAAAAAAAAGCAACAAGTGGTCGACGGGGGTCACAAACTTTTCGACTACTACGTTATTCTTGGAATGTCTTTGTGGGGAATTTTATAAGGTTTTACAAATGGAAATAAATGGAACCTCAAGTATTCTATAAACTGTCAAAGTACAAAAAAAAATCCAATCAATCGGTAATACTAATTAAAGTCAACAAGTCAACGATGATGATGATGATGAGAGGCACAGAGACGAAGAGAGAGTAGTCGGTCGTGTCGTGGTAAAGGATGACAATAATAATAACGATGTTACCGTAATGTGTTTGAAGGTATATTTTTTTCAAATGATGATCAAGTATTGAAATATTATTATTATTATGAGAATCAAGAGAGGAGGATGGGATGGATGAATCAAGTGTTTGTGTGTGGTGTTGGTATGGATGATTTTTTTTTTGATTTGTCAGTCAAGTCAGCTCTCTCAGAAGAGCTTTTGCATTGCATTGGATGTTTCATTTGCACATTTGCATTTGATTCTTTCTTACATTGGGTTCACGCACCTCAGACTCCGCCAATTTTAAACTCTCACGTGTCTCAGTTCGGCCCGGTCGAATCGTTTTTTGGTGGCCCTGTCTTTCTTCTCTGCTGTCTGCCTGTTTGCTCGCACAGTTATTTTTAAAAATAATTGCTTTGGTTTACAAATTATAAATTGGCAAGAGAAAGGAGGATTAGAGATCGAGGTTTGTGTGGACAAGGTGAGCCAATTTGCCTGACTCGAATTTGTGGGTGGTGGCTGAAATTAATTGTTTTTTAGGACGAAAAAATGGAGGAAGAGGGGATAAAGAAAAAGGACCTTGTCAATGGTGGAGGTGGGATCATGTCTGGTGCAAATGGAGGGATAGAAGAGGCCGTGTCCTCATCATCAGGACCTAAGGGAGATGAAAAGAAACTTAAATTGGTAAGACAAAGGCTAACATTGACAATTTCGTCTTAACCGATTGACATTTCTTTCTTCACCAATCAAAGGTTGGGGGTGCTACTGCTACTACAAGTGAGGAAAGTTCCTCCACCAAGACGAAGGATGATGACCATAAGATTGCATTCCCACCACCATGCTCGTGGTACAGGAGTTCGGTTGCAGCGGCGAGGGATGACATGTGGGCATACTGTGCTGGAGGAGTGATTGTCCTGGTTCATCCTTCTGCAGGTAGTTCCGTTAAAAGCACAGCACCGGTGGCAGCAGCGTCTGATGGCGAGAAGGCTTCTACGGCCGAACCTACTGGTGTCTTAGCTTCGGAGAGTTCCGAGTTGAAACCAGCAGTTGTCACCATCGGTGAAAGACGCAAACGATGGCCGAAGTTCAGCGTACTTGGATCACAGATGGAAAGATACAGCGCGATAAGTTTTTGCCAGAGTAGCTGGGAGTATCTTCCCGTTCGAAACGCACCTCTGGTGTCTGCATGTGAGAGAGGGATTGTACGCATATGGAATGTGGAAGATAAATCGACGGTTTTGTACCATGATTATCACAAGGAGGTAATGGTGGTGTACTCGATTACAGAAACGCTTAATTAATTATAAACTGAAACTCTTATCTTTATTTATGTGTTTTAGGCCAAATCTACTGTAACTGGCTTAGACTGGTCACCTAAAGATCATTCAATGATTTATGCAATTGACGAGAAGGGAAATTTGAGCGTCTGGAACGTTTCAACAAACTCCATAAGAATATTGAACTTTGGAAAACATGTACCCAATTGTCTTAGGGCGTCTCCTTACGAAAAGAACGTGATAGCTATTGGGACAAAAGGAGGCAACGTTGTGATTGTAGATGTAACAGGTAAGAAACTCAAAATTAATGTAAAAAGGCGAATTAGAAAGCATTTTTATTATCGACATCGACATGTTTGCTTCTCCAGACACCAGTGGAAAAATTATTGCGAAGGTCCGGCACGAAGAAGAAGTATCAGTAGTGGCATGGGTTCCTCCACAAGGCGAATGGGAGACGGCTAGTCTTCTAGCTAAGGAGAAGAAAACGATGCTACCAATGTTAGTGTCATGTATTCAGTCAATGAAGCTTCCAACGATCAGAGTGTGGAACACGAGGGGTCAAGATATTGGTACCTTGCAAGCGTGGGAACGTGATACAAAAACTAGGGCGTTCAAAGTGTTTGGATGTGCTGCTTTTGTTAAAGATCCAAGCTCGGGAAACATAGCATTGGTATCTTCTGGAAAGAAAGGAGAGATCGTAATGTGGGATAAGTTAACTCACGAAGTTATTCACAATGTAATTCTAATTCAACATTCACCTCTGAATGCTTTTTATTCATTCGTTACTAATTTATTTTTTTTCATTTAGGTTCACACACACAACGCCATTTTTTCCATGATTCAGTGTGGCGACATTCTTTGGTCTTTCTCGTATGAACCTATTCTTGTCGGATGGAACTTACGAACATCAGAAGTCGAATGTGTCATTCCTACGCTGAAAGGGATTTGTGCAATGTATCCTTCACCAGTTGAATCATCACGGTTGGCAATTGCTGGGTCAGATTCGGTAATCAGAGTTTTAAAGTGTGAATCAGGATACCCAGAAGACGTTGACACGTGTTCGAGACCTCCAATGACTAGTCAACGGTTAAGAGGGAAGATTACTGCAGTATGTAATCCATAAATTAACTATTCTATGGCTTGGTTCATAATCCATACATAATGTTTTTGTTTTCACTTTCTTTTTGTACCTTTCAGCTCGCTTGGCACCCTACTCGAGACAATTACATCGGGTTTGGGACGGACGAAGGAGTTCTCGGCACATATGAAGTCCGGGAAAATAATAAAGTCTGTATGACTTTTGACGCAAGAATGAGAGGGACCATATACACTGTTGCCTTTGGACCTTCCGTTTGTGTTCAGGGGTTTGTTCCCACATCGCGCACTGGAAAGGATCAGCGTGATATGGAAGCTTCCACAGAACCAGAGAAGGAAGGGATGAAGCTGTACGCCTGTGGTGGATCTCAGATTTTTATGATAAACCCATCTCGCAGTTCTAATGCGCTCATTAACGTCAGCCAAATAATAAAGACGTCCAATCAACTAAGTGCTGCTGATGAAGGTGGAATGCGATTCGCTGCAAGTAGTGACAAAGCTACTGAAATCAATTGGAGCCCTGATTTTTCGCTGTTTACTGTAGGTTATCATGATGGGTACGTACCATTTAATACCAAATACCATATGAATGAATAATGACTCTCACTAATTGTCATTTAATTTGAATTGTAGACGCATTGAGCTGTACACTGCTCCTAACCTGAAATTAGCCTGTTGGATAAAGTGTCACCTTCAAGCTATACAGTATCTCGTTTGGAGACCATATGACTTCGACTCTCCTAACGCTGATTCAAACACTCGCTGGCTGGCTTCTACGTCAAACGATGGAACAGCCCGATTGTACAACTTGGCATTTCTCTTTGAGAAGGGAGCAAATGAGAGTGAAGGTGAAGACGGTCAGGAGGGGAAAGGGAAAGCACCTCACATGTTAATCAGCAGCGAATGCCAATTTCAAGCTCATCTACCGCTTCGAGTAATTTCCTGCGCGTGGAGTCCTCATGAAAAGAATCTATTTGTTACTGTCTCCTATGATTGTACTGCTATCGTAAGTTGTACAAAGTAGCACAAAAAGCTTATGAAATACTAAATTGTAAACTTCCTCTGTTGTAGGTATGGAACATTGAAGATGGATCTCACATCGCTCGTTATATGAATCATCAGCATCGTCTTGTTTCTTGTTGCTTTCATCCAACAGATCGCTACAAAGTTATTACTGCTAGTGACGAGCAGACAGTTGATCTCTCCCTTCACGTTTGGGACTATCGAGAACATCCATTCAGGCATCCAACTCCCAGGGGACCAGGTTGCAAACCTTCTCAGCCAATCAAAGTCGCTGTGAACACCTTACCTACGTTAGCTCCCAATGCAAAATGTGTTACGGATGTTCCCGAAGTTTTGAACATAAAAGAACAAACTTTTGGCAAGTCAGCAGGGGGAAAGGCTCATCTTTCCGCCAACAAGAAACAAAAACTAAAGACCCCGCTGCCCTTAACATCCAATGGGTTGATTAATGGAAAATGCTCAATTACGAAGGAGTTTGAAATATTAAGTGGCGCAGCCTCATCTTCAGGAACATCTGCAGCAGGCACTACTGGAGATGCAAATGCTCCAGAAGTCTACCTTGGAATATTGCAAAGTCCAGTGGATTGCAAAAAGCTGCTTCAATTTGAATGTAAGCAATTTCTTATTTCTTCGTCACGTTGTTTTTGAAATGTTTTCTGTCGATGATTGTATTTTCACTGTGGTATTTGTCATTCCAGTGGATCATCATGAGTCAAAAAAGAGCCAGGACGAAGCTGTTATCATTTCCACTTGGATGGGAGAGACAAAAGCAATTGAAAAGGCTATAAATGAGAAACAAGTTTCAGAATTCATGCTTCCCATAGCAGCTCTTAAATCCCGAAAGCTATTCACTGAAGCTGTGTTAATTTATGCTGGGCAGCTTGTGAATCAAGAAGAGTACACTCGGGCTAGCACTTTCTACTTGCTGCTTGGGAAAATTGATTTGGCAGTAACAACGCTTGTGGAGCGCGGTCTTTATAGGGAAGCGGTAGCTCTCCTTAAGTCGCACTTACCTGAAAACGAAGGCAAAAAGCCTATCGATGAACTTTGTCAGAAGTGGGCAGAGCGTGCAGTGGGGGATGGTAACTTTGAACTGGCAGCAAAAATATACTTTTCAATGGGCAAGTATGCAGCTGCGCTTTCAACAATTGAGAAACGACCACACCCTTATGCATTTGAAGCCGGATGTTATTTGTCAAATATTTTGGGTGACAAGGTACAAATCGACTTGTTCGGTGTCAAATTCATCTTGGATGCAAACGTTCGAGCAGCTCATACGGAGAGTTACGATCTCATCAAAAAGTACCCGGACCTCAAGGTATATGGAAGCATTTATAGTTGTTGAAGTAATACGTTCTATTGATGAGTTATTAACTGAATGTTGGTATTACTTCTAGTGGCTTCTACCAATGGTTCGAATTCATGAAGCTTTGATAAAATCCAAGCATGTATTCAGGGGTGAACAAGAGTTTTCTGCCTTGGAATCAGGGATGATCCGTGTTATGGAAGATGTTGTACGTGGACTAAAAGAAGAAAAATTGGAAGACTGTGCTCAGAAAATTAATTCCAATATTTTGGTATCAATTGCGCAAAATGGATCGGACGTAAGTTTGGTATTTTGATAATTCTTGTGATGTTTTGGTTAACATGATGATAAATGCAAATAGGCTCTACACATGATTACAAAGAACCTGAGTTTGTTGATTCTGGGCGCGGAGTCTCTTGAAGAGACTGCTTTTTATCAAAAAGGGACTGATGCCATCAAGCTAGCTGACGCATGGTTTCTGCAAAATGATGTTCCTCTCTATGCAGCTATAGTGAGCTGTACATGGTACTTTGGTAAGTCTCAAGTCCTATTGTAATAGCATAATTGCAGAAGTAAAATGATTTAATTTTTTGCAGTGACTAAATTGGGGAAGAAAGGAGGAGTTGAAATGGAAGGTGACAAAGCTGACTGTAACAAAGATTGCCTTCAACGAATCGAGCAAAGCCATGTCGACGCAATGAAGATCCTTCGGTCCCATTTGAACCAGGAACGTGCGAAAATTGAAGATAAGATCAAAACTTCACTTGAACTTGATAAATCAGTGGTGAAGGATTTAAATGAGCATGATTGAGCCAGGTAGTTATTTTTTCTCAGACAATTCTTGTTTCTTTTCTTTCAAATCTAAAATCTAGCTTTCGTCGAATGTTTTTGCCTTCACACATTTCTTCCTTTCAATGATTCTTTTTGTTGGTATTTAATAATTTGTAATAGCATTAATAGTCATGATTGTCGTGATAAACTTACATGCCGGTTCTAGATCGTACCTGATCTAATATTCAAGTCTGAACGAACCTACGTAGATGAGGTCAGGAAACGTAGTTATCTCAGAAGTCATTTTTTGTTACTTTTTTATTTCCAAGAATAAAAATAAAGACTGATGCGTTACATTTTCCAAAAATAGAAATAATTTAGAGCCAAACATTATTTACACCTCAATCATTAGTAACTATAATTCAAGCTATAGACAATGGGAACTGTAAAGCGTAGCACTTCAATTATAAATACCAAAAGCGATTTGTCTCATTTGCACTGCACCAAAACTTGCGAAGCTGATTGACTCATTCTTAGATCTCTGACTCGAGTATATGAGAAATTATTTTAATCAAGTAGATGAGTAAAAATACAATTGCATCTCCCAAAAATGTAGATAGGTTTTAGTTCCCAGTTAAAACAGGAATGTTCTATGTTTGAAGATAGTGTCACAAAAACCGCTGTTGTTGGCTGGAATCGTTGTAATTGTGAAAGTTGTGAATGGACATACGGACAGACGATGGACACTTTGATTTGAATTGAGTTTAGGCTCGGAATGGAGTAATTAATGGAGTGGATGAAGTGTACATATTAGTAGTATATGAAGAGTATACTGCCACGTTAATTTGAATACCTACATCATCAATGACGCATATTATAGAGTCAACGATGTGTTCCCTGAGTTCTAGTTGAGTAACGCTACGACTTAAAATTTAAGCAGTAGATCCTACAATAGGTTTTTGCTATTCTAGCTCTGCTACTATTTGAGCCTTTGGGTCACGTTGGCAAGTGCCACGGCAAAGGCTTGAAGGGCTGAAAATGGGTACTGGAAATCCATGGTGTAAGCGTTTCCATCAATTCGACCAAATTGCATTACCTACAAAAGATGAAAGGTGACATTTACATTTGAGTCAAGTCACAGACTTTCTCTAAAAACAAACCTGTTTTCCTCGAAACTCAATTTGAAAATTCTTTGCCGATTCCTGAGTGACCCTTCCTCCGAAGTCCAGTTGGTACACTTGGGAGTTCTCATTCCACATGGGGGCCTTGTTGTGCATCAGGAACTCTCTTCTTCGTGGGAATGGAGAACTTTCTGTGTTGTGGATTTTCTTTTTCCTCAACTAGTGATAAGATAAAACGAAAGGCACTTTAGATATATCGTAGCCAGCAAGTTTTATCATACCTTTTGCCTGAGTTGCTGCTTTTGGAAAGTTTCCAAGTCCCTAAAGGATGCACCGACAGACACCATTGAGGTTCTCGGACTATAAGAATTGTCTGGTCTGATCGGGGCAGAATGCCGTCCGTACGGCTCGTCAGTATGCGATCCTGACCCCTCTTCGTCAGAACTGTCAATGATAACATTTCCAAGGGGTTGTTGTTGATGTGCATTGTTGGACTGGCTATTCTTGTTCTTTCTACGTCTGAGTAATGGAGAATTAGCAAAGAGTTGTCGGAGTGGGGAGGATGCAGAAGAAAAGTAGCTTTTGTGCTTTCTCAGTGCTGCTGGCGTCGTTGGGCTACTCCTAGGCTGATGCTGAGGTGAACCTGGGGGAATGTAAGACGAGCTTGCAGGATTCCCTCCTGTGACTGGTGGTGGTGTAGATTTGTCTCCACCACTTTGAGCTTGCAATTGATTTTGCCTACTATTCAAGTCTCGCCTCCTTAGTAAAGGAGTTAGAAGACTAATGGATCTCCGGTGAGTTGTGGGGGTAGCAGGTGGAGGCGTGTTAGGAACGGGATTCAGATTTGAATTTGAACCACCAGCACTGGGCAAAGGAGGTGCATGTTCAATTTGATCCTCTAAGATTTGTCCTGCATTGCTACTGTTCCGTGACTGAGATGCTGAACGAGCTCTATGTGCCTGTCTTGCTGGCGTCTGAGGCACCCTTCGGCTTGTGGGAATTGGAATAGTGTTGTAATTGTTACTACTACTTCCGGAAGGAGTGGGGCAATGACTGCTATTCGAGGGGAGCGTGGTTGAGGTAGAACTGCTGCTACCACTACCCGACTGTGAAGAGGCTGAGCAGATATGCTTATTTTTCGTCGATAGGACATTTTTGGCCGGTGTGCCTGGAGGGAGAGTTGAGGATGGGAATTGCTTTAACTTTGAAGTGCTGGGGAAACTACATTTGGTACATGGCTTTGTAATATTGTACTGTTTTAGGGATTCATAAGTGTAATTGTTCCTCCACCAACTGATATCAGAGTCCCAACTTTTGCTCTTTCCACTGTCCCTCAGTCGAGGCCGAGGTGTCAAACCCGTTGGAAGATTAGCATTCCTACCCGACTTCACAAGCACTAATCTTTTAGGAGCAGAGTCTGCCGCTTCATTGTTTGCAATGTCAAGGGCTATCGTACCTTGATGATCAAAGGTATCCAAGTACGATGCACTGATGCTTCGTCGCACGTGGATTGGAACACCTCCGACAGTATTAGCCTGTGGTTGACCCGCAGGGTCTTCACCTCGACCCTCTGGTCCAATTTGCCTATTTTGAGATACTTCAGTCTGAGTTGGGACGGTGCTCCAGCAAATACGAGATGGGCTACGGTTCGATCCTGAGGTTCTATGAAAGGAGGATTGTTGAGACACGTTTTCATCCCTTACATTTTCCACTTGAGCACGAATTATCATATTGTTCTTGACTCGTTGTACATTAGTGAGTCTATCTTGGGCGTCGATGTTTGTATTACTCGTTATTCCAACCATGCCCCCTCCTGATGAGGAATCCTCTATACTTCGACGACGAATTGGGGATGGACCTGTCGGATGCATAGCTTCATTTGAGGTGGGCACTGAAACTTGAGACTGGACGGGCATCAGAATGGATGAGGAACCGGTGGTGGACGTTGCAGATCCGGATACGGATGGAATTGTACGATTCCCCATTCCACATTCTTGCCGCATGGCCTGTCGCAATCTTTCCCTGTGGAGAAAGTGGGGAGTAGTGAGTAGAGAGATTGAACACAAGAAAGAAAGGAAAGAAATGATTGTGGGCTACCTAAATTGAACTAGATCCGGATTAGATATGAGGTCCACGTACGAATGCCTAAGACAAATACAAATAGCTTTCCCCTTAAGTAATGCACATGAGGACTCAAATACAAATATCTAACTTGGGTATAGGAGACTTACTCTTGCTCGTCATCCGAGTAACTTTCTGGCGGATTACTTCCTAATGATGTAAATGGGCTTTGGTTACTCTGCGGAGTATTGTTACCACCACATCCCATAATACCTGGTCCAGGTCTACAACTCCCGTTCCCACTTGAGACTGGAGAGGAATTACTTCTGGAATTAACATTGGTCGAAGAAAGAATCCTATTATTAGCCTGAGCCGCGGCGTTGCTTGAGCTTCGTGGTTGGAGAAAGCAGCGGTTTGGTGGGATTATGGGAGTCCCTGCCCCTTGTGGATGGTAAATTACGTGATGCCCATTAAAAACCTCTCCACCCCCACCATTGGCACTGTAAACACATAAGGCAAAACCATGATTTCATCATGCAAATGTATTAAAGAATCCAGGACCAACTGGATACAAAATTTGACTCCTAAAGGCATTGTTGTACCTATATTGATGATGATGGATGGAATCATTGCCCACAATGACGGAGAAATCTTCTTCCTCATCTTCTACATGAGAATAAGCAGTGTCTGGGGAGAGGAAGATATCATCTCGCAGTTCTGTTATGAGGAGGGTCATCTGTCTTGGCTGTAGATGAAGAAGAGACGTTTTGTACGTGACAGAGCCCAAATTTTCTGGGACGGCAGGGGCATGGAGTCCATGAATCTTGAATTTAGTTCCCCATATATTCGAAGTAACTTCCACGAGTCGAACCCTCTGTGTGTGTAGAAAAACACAGACTATGAGGATAATCAAATATTTCACTCCTCAACTA
>JAQIWU010001495.1:0-16181 GCA_034696445.1 Isotomiella minor
CTATCTCATTTAGAATAACAAGTTGTAAAAACGTACATAGAAACCTAAATTAAGTCTTTAAGACAGCTTTCACGATGTGCTCGCTACGACCTCAGTTTTTGGTTGAAATCCGTCTGCAATGGAAACCATAATTCATTTAGTTATTAAGCTACACTGTCTCAAAAACTTACTTTTATCAGCAACGTATGAAACTTTAACTGGGGTTCCGTCTGGGGAGATGTAGGTATAACTTCCCATGACAACAAGAGATCCTTCGGTCTGCCCCGGACCAGGGGCTTCAGTGTGCCCTTCTTGCTGCAACTTTGTACCATCAGACAGTTCAATGTCATAGCCGTAATTCCCCTTTCGGTCTAAAGTTTGTCTTTGGTCCTTTAACACAGTGACCTTTTTCCCACCCAAGGCAGATCCTAGAGATGGAGACGGTTCCGGACGACAATTGGCAATTCCGAACAATGTGACAATTAATAGAGCGACCTATTCAAATTAGGGGAAAATGAGAAAATAAGTTTTTTTTTTGGAGAATAATTAAAGTACCTGAAGATATGCCATTTTGGAATTGGGCAGTTTTTGCAGACTTTGTTTGTACTGGTGATCAATACTACTATTTATATAGTGCGAAAAGTAATTTACCTAAGGGACAAGGTTACATTTAGCAACATCAATTAGGTATAATGTAAAAATGCAGACTTGTTGCAACATGCGACAAACTTCACGTTATGAATGTTCATAATATTATTGCTTGTTTGCACATCTAAACAATATTCATTCAAAGCGCCTTAGTTCATTGGAACCTTCACCGATAACAATTATGCAAGCTGCAATAAAATTATAATTTTTAATGTTTCCTGTGCAACATGTGTCTCGTCCTAATTACTAATATATTTGAAATCTAGAATACATGCACCCACTTCGCAGAGGCTTGATAAAATGATAATAATGAAAAAAGTGAAGAGTCACTGCAATGCAAATACCCTTTTGTGCTTCATCCATGAAGTTAATGATTCATGTGAGCGTGTTGAACAATGGCAGGTGGTTTGGGTAGAGTGCAGTCAGTGCTGGTGGTAGAGAAGAAGAATACTGGGAAAGTTGGCATGGCGTGAAAGTTTTTAAACTAATGAATGTCACATCATGTCCCTCTTGATTCACTTCATTTCTCCCTACTTACTTTGCACTTTCCCTTTCTATAGCTTAACAGCATGATTACTATCAGTTAGCAACACGACACAGAGAAAAGCAAAGAAGAGTGTGTGTGGGGACGACAAACCTCTTCTTTTAGCGTAGTCAATTTGCATAGTCCTCTGCTTAACAAGTCAAAAGCACACATTACATAGACCAACTACGCCGAGCAGACTGCCTGACTCATTCACTTATTTTGTGCATGTAGAAGGAAATAACGTCAATCTAATGATTAAGAAGGCTGATAATTAATTCAGTTAGTGAATAATTAACTGACAGCCCGAGGTTAAAGAGGTAGAAACAACGCTAAAACTCACCATCACCACCATTAGAACAGCAACACAACTGCCTACTCTCATACTCTCTTTATGCATTACTCTTTTTGTCTTGAATATGATTTTTTGGCTATTTTAAGCACATTTTTATAGTGTTTTTTTTTTTACAGAGGTTACCGTTTCGTTCGTTTAATAACCAACCAGAAAGCTTAGTGCTTTTATGATTCGACTTTTATTTTATATGCGATATTGCGTCCATTGGAAAAAAGAGTGACATAAAACCACTAATTTCATTTTATTCGATACTTTCTCCTTTAACTACTTTGAGCAAAATAAAGACTCCCATAAAGTCGACACTTTTATATCCATTTTGACCTGTAAAATATTCCTGACGACGAGGACACATCAATATAGAGGTAGTGTGACCGATATTTTTTTATGAGAGACTAGATGATGGTCATTCAACAATGCATATAGACACCACCACGGTTCACGAAACTTGAACCAACACTGACACATCATTGACAGTTGGCATGACATGGAGTTGCTTTGCATGCCAAAGTGTAGTTACATTACATTTCAGTTCCATTTCCTCCTAAGCGAAATGACACCATTTTACAACCACCTAAAAGCCGAGAAACGATTGATTCCTCATGCGATAACCAATTTAACAGCCAACCAACATTAAAACTTGAATGGCTACATAATGACTTTGATGGATAGATTAGATACGCAGATATAGGCTGTTATTATTTGGTCGCGCCTGCATTTAATGCTCTAGAAGAATATTGTTCATGCCTGAGTAGCTAAACCCTCCCTAGGCTGTAGGTCGGAAATCAACCAAGGAAGTCATTGGAACATCACGACAAACAAAGTTGAGTCACTCCTCACTGTCTGTCTAGTAGTTGTCGTGTCATGAGGAGTGGTAGCTACAACTACGATATATCTACTAGAGAATAGTATAACAATGACACTTTGAAAATGGGCGATAAAAGCTTACGACATACGACGTGGCTTTCTCCACACCTTTCTCGTTTGTATGCTTCATTCATATCGACCTGGACTGTTTACTCAAAGGGAAATTATTTACAACCCCGATGCATTCTTTATAATTTCAGTGACAGTCGAGGACTCCAAAGTTTACTTTGGTGTTAATAACCAACCACACCGCAAGACAAATTATTCCTTACTCGTGGTGACACCACAATAACCTTCCCTACAGAAATATTCCCCAATTTCCATGCCATATGAAATGAAATTGGCGATTAACTGTGCAGGAATGATACGTCATTTCATTTCACACGGCCTCCTTTCCTTCCATCCACACCACCATATCATCACCCATCCACAGATTCGAATGAGTCTAATACCCTCTGGGGAATGGTTATTTCCGTAAATGTTTAGTTTGAAATTGCAGAGGAAAAGTGAATAAGGAGAAGAGAGGGAGCAGAAATCGTTATGAGATTATTGCGTGTGAAATGGCCCATTCAATGCTGACATTGCCTTAACTCGGCTTTCCCTTTAACTTTTACTTGCCCTTAATACCATTCCTTTCTCTCATCTGCGTCTGCACTTCTTCTTTCGCAGCATCTTCTTCTTCAGTTACTAGAGATTGAGATACATATAGTAGCAAGGAACATCACATCACCCACCAAACTTTATTTCTTCATGACGACGACGGTTTTCTGGGTTGCTGGTTGGGTTGTTGGAGAGGCTGGAGAGGATGGAAAAATTGAGTTGGTTGGTTGGAGAACGAACTTACGGAAACGAAGTAAAGTATGGCATGGCACGACAAGTAGGCTTGCGAGATTCTGCGGTAATTGTATTAGGTTCATGCCAAAAAAGATACTGAAAAAATCTTTCGTGTTTTCTCCTTTCCTCTCGTCGTTGAGCCAGAGAAAGAGAGTAAACAGAAAGTGGTTCTATAATCCTTAATTCTAAAGACTTTGAAACTTAGTTAGATTGCTCCACTCTGCCGTCTTCATCCTTTCTCTTTTTTGTTGTGTGCTGTAGTGAAAGCAAGCAAAAGTAAATGAAGAAGTAGGTAGTAGTGAAAGCATCTACCTTAGATAGTTGTTGGTTGATCTTTCATCTCTCTCCTCCTCAGGAAGGGAGGGTTAAGGAAACCATGTGATAATGAAAATAATTTAATAAGTGAGGAAGCGTCCTGTAATGAGCTGAAGTAAAAATAATGACGTTAACGAATATTACTATTTGATTTCTTCTGAGAGGAAGGAGAAAGGCCTTATGTTACGTAGTTAGGATAGTGAACCATGATACGACATGATCGTGTGGGGACTATCATCATCAATGGTAGTTGTAGTAAAGTGATAGAAGGGGAAAATGACTCCCAAAAAAGAAAGTCCTCTCGTTCAGCAGTTCAGTTAGCTCAGTTAGTTTTAGTTTGGTTCTTGGTTCGGCTGACACATTACTTTTATGGCGTGTTATATTGCCCATATTATCTTTCCCCGTCGGCTCATCGACCAAGGTTGAAAGTATTCTTTTCTGACTAATGGAGCATTTATTTAAACCTACACACGTATACTTCTTCTTCTTTCCTTTCCAACTCCTCTTCTTTTCACCCTGACTCATTCTTTCTTCTCCCTTTATAGATAGATGGGCATAGATACTATTATTATAGATAGATTAATGAAATGATGATGGAAGAAAGAAAGCAAGGATGAAGACTTTTCCTTTTCCACATTTTCTCCATTCTTTTTTCTTCCTCCAGCATAATAGTCTCCCTTATTTCCATTATCATCATCACTCTCTTGTCTTATTTTTTGACTATTATTATTACCAAGACCAAGGGAATCAAAAAGAGGAGACACTGGTTTCTTCATAGTTAAGCCAAGAGCGTCTTTCCACTTTTGTTCAAAAAAATGAGGCAAGTATAAGTGATGTGATGGATGACGTATTGAAACTTTTATCCTCATTATTGCCTCCCATTTACCAAGAAGTTGGATTATTCTTCACTAAAAGAAGATTATCTTTAGAGATCGATTATTCTTCATTGAATCTTCGCCTTGTGTAGATACGATCCTTTCATCATCTTCATCAACCAAGTAATTTCTAGGAAGATGGATCCATTATTTTCTAGGAAAGAGTTTGAAAAAACTGAAACCTCTTTCGCCCCCATATCTGCATTAACATGCATACTTTCTCTTCATAGAAGAAGCGACTAAAAAAAACTGCCTTTTGCGCTTATTTTTATGTAACTCGGTATTTGTCTACTCTGCAAGAATTAGCTGGGACTGGGAAAATATTCGGTTTGGTTAGAGATGGCACACACAGGATAATAAAAAGTTACGAAGAGGAATTCAGGCCGTAAAAGTAACGGCTAATGGACCGCCTAGAACTGTCGTCGTCGTGGGTGAACTAGTTGAATGTGTACTGGGGACATATTAAGAAGGAAAAAAGGTGGAAGAAATTGATGCATTCTTCAACTTTATTTCATTCTCTCAGCTCAGCTCTTCTACTTTCTCTCTCTTCCTTCCTCTTGTTCAATGAGACGGTTTCGTTTAATGTGATGTGATGAGACGGGATAAGGAATGTGTGTGATTCAATATCAAACAAAAAGTTTCCTACCTTCATTTTCTTCTATCACGCAATCTTCCTTGTAATAATAATAGTTCAACCCTTATGTCAGCCAAGGCAGCAGTTAGGAAGGAAGGACTCCTCTTTTTCTTTTATGCCGAACAAGTTTAACCCATAACGGACAAAAGTAATGTTGTTACCACACCACTATGCCTCTGGGAATGGAGAAAGTGGAGAAAGTAAAAAAAAAGAAGAGAATGAGAAATGAATAAAGGGGATTGAGAAAGAAACAATCTTGTGACAAAGAAATTAAGTCACTTCGTCTGTCTATATCTCCATTGTCGTCATTGCTGGGTCCTTAATGATAGTGTGGTGGTCTACATGATGTCAATTTTAACTTTGGTGGTCGTAAGAAAGCGGAGAAAATAAATGAATGTCCTAAGTTTGGCTGATGTGTCTGTAAAGTTTACTTATTTGTCAAGCAGTTATGAGTGTGATGATGAGTTTTGAATCCTTACATAGAGAAAGCAAAAACAATCAAGGAAGAAAGCTATTTTAAGCCGAATTAAATAACGACAACAGCATCCACTCGCCACCTTCTTCCTTTCACTCGTATGCAAAAACGTTGGTAAAATCCAGATTGCTTGTGGAGAAAGCCAATGGTAGAGCAGAGTAGTATTTCTTTTCCAAGCTTAAAAGTAGAAATAAATGAGTAAAGACGAAGAAAGAGAGAAGAGAAAGTGACGTGCATTTAAAAGGTGGAAAGGTATTACTGCAAAGTAAATTTAGTTTTAGAGATAGTTTCAAGATTTGTTCTCTTGTGATTCTTCTGTGATTGCTAGATGGATGGATGTGAAAGAGCAAACTGGAATTTCTTTCTCGCAGTTTAGTTTACTTTGTGTTCTTTTCCTTTATATTTAGTAACTCCCAACTTTTTGAGTGAGGAGAGAAGGAGGAAAGTGGAGATTGCTGCTTGGTTTGGTTTGGTTTGTGTACACAAAAGCTCAAAGCCCATGAGAAAGTTTCTTTACTTTTTCTCAACTCTCCTCTACTTTCACCACTACTCAGCCAACCACATACACCGGGATACTTTACTTTACTTACATAATGCGGCAATAAGAGACTTATGTAGCCTGTTGACAGAGAGGAGTGTAAGTGTGTGTAGGAAAGAAAGAAAGACGGGGACTAAAACCAAGTGGGGCTTAAAATTTTAATGAAACTACAACTTACATCCCTTCTCTCCTTTTGTTTGTAGGGCTCTGGTGGTGGTGCGGGTATTGGAGGAGGAAGTGAGGCAGATCGAGATCGTTCCAACTTAACCACTACCGGTGGTGGTGGTGGTGGTACCAACGCTCCTCCACATCATCCGGCATTATCCTTATCCACATCTTCATCTTCATCAGCTTCCTTGAATCCCGGACCAGGGGGACCTTTAACCTCTTCAACATCATCTCCCCCTACCTCCTCACATTCAGCCCAGCAGGCACAACAACAAGCTGCAGCCGCAGCTGCTGCGGCAGCAGCTTTCCCCAGTCTTGGTGCATACCCATTTTGGTTCTTTCCCCCATTCCTACCAAATCCATACGGAATGGGACTCAACATGGGAATGAGCTTTCCAGGTCATCCTTCCTCTGTACCATCATCGGCGGGTGGAGGGAGTGGAAGCTCACTAGCTGCTGCTCAAGCAGCCGCGTTGTCTTCTTACCTCGGAGGTGCTTCGCCATCTGATCTCTTTCGAACGGATAATCTAAGTCTACTAGGATCTGGGATGGGAAATCCTGGTGGCAGAGGTCCATTCCCCCCTACACAAATGGACGTGAATCATTTACACGGTGGTGGTGGACGAGAGTCTTCTCATCTCTCCAAACTGTCAGCGGCTGGGAGACTAATGGAGAGTTCAGGAAAGGGAAAGGAGTCTCCTCCAGTAGCGTCGAGGTCACCCTCGTCATCATCACTCAAGGACACTCCATCATTCTTAGCGGCTGCGGCTGCTGCAGCCTCAGCTTCCTTCCTTTTAGGTGGAAGTGGTGGTGGGGCAACCTCAGCCGGGTCTAAACAGCAAGGACAAGGACACAACAATCAACTCCCCTCCCCATCCTCGCATCCTTCCTCTCATTACAGTAATAATCATAATGGAGTGGTCCATCATAACAAGTTGACAGCTAAATCTCCTCCCGGTGGTTCCAACCATGCTAAGTCTAAGTCCTCGAATAGTTTCTCCATCTCAAGACTCACGTCTCCTTCCCCTTCGAGCAACAGTAGTGGAGGGAGTTGCAGTGGGAACAATTTGAGCAATTCCAATAAATACCACGGGGGACATCATCATCAACAGCAGCAGCAACAGCATCACCACCATCAGAGAGGATCCCACCGGAGCAGCTCGTCTTCGTATGAAGACATAAAACTGCACCCACCCTACGGCACCAGCAGCAGCACCACCACAACGGAAAGTAGCGTCCTCAAATCTAATCTAAATTCTGGGCCAAAAATGTCCAAAGACGGTGGCAGCGTGCCTGGACCTCAAATCCACCACGGCAGCTACTCGGATGCGGGACTTTGTGTTGATTTACGAGTCGGGGGTCGCAACTGGGAAAGCGGCAGTGGAGTTGTTCCACAACCACCACTACCACCTCGCTCGATCTATACACCCATGTCAGCCTTCCGTGACCCAAGTGAAAGTCTAAATCTCTACAATTCATCTCAAGTCTCAAGGTACGACCCACATCATCAGGCATCAGGCACGTCAGAGACTGCCACTTTCTCCTCCATCCACCCTCCACCACTACCACCACCACTACCTCATCATCCTCATCCACAACATCCACCGACATCATCATCATCCGCACTTACAACCGCACTTTCCCTCCTGCAACAACAACAACAACAGGCAAAGACGCCAGTAGTTCTTCCTCCTGGCTACCCAAACCCAAACAACCCCTCGCTCACGTCCAATAGTGGCAATGGTGGTGGTAATAATGCTCTTTTGAATGCATTGGCAAGTTCAAGCTCCTCTGGGAAAAACTTATCTACAAAGTATGTGCTCAGAAATATACACCACATTTATCAACGGATTCGTCCTACTTCCAGCACTTCTCCAAATTCCAATAATAGTAAGAACAACAACAGCCCCACAAACACAAGTCCAAATCCCAACCAAATTACGACAAGTCATCCCATTAATAATCATCATTCTCCACCATCCCCAGCCGTCACAGGCACCACCACCACCAGACCCAAGTCCCCTACACAAACCTCTATCAATCATCATCATCATCCTTTGCATTCTGATAACAAAAACAGCTCCACTTCTTCTCACAAGTCCAAGAAAACAAATCGAGACTCTCACTCCTCAGCCTATTTCCTGCCCTCTTCTCGAAATACGGATGCGACGACGACTTACTCCCAGGCAGGAGGGTCAGGAGGAGGAGGAAGGACGACGACGGGGAAGGATGACTTGGATGAAAGCGAGGAGGATAATAACATTATTATCTCCAACAACTCACGACCTCATTCCTCTTCATCTTCTACCCTAGACGATGACGACTTTAAGCCGGAGGCAGAACTTAAAATGGCAATTAAGGATAATACGCTTAACCTAACGCTAAACAATAATAATGTGGAGAAAAAGGCCGAGATTCAATTGGAGGGAGGCACACCCCCTCCTCCACCTCCTCACCTACCTACGCCCAGTCACAAAGGGAAGGAGACGACGGAGAAGAAGGCAGGAAAGAGAAAATCATCATCGTCATCATCATCAACGGAATTAGGAGAGAATCGAACGCCTGGAACCAAAAAGAGAAAGTCGAGTGGTTTCCCCTGTGGAAGCACGAGTGGTGGTGGTGAGAGGATGACAATAGAGAGGGATAGAAATGACGCTCATTATGATTCCAAAAAAGAGAAGGACTTGGCTGAAAGTAATAATCCTTATAATTTCGTTGATACAGAAGAACAGAGTGAAAGTAATTCGACCACCACCTCCTCCTCCACAATTCCCACTCCTACAACCACGTCCACATCCAATAATAGCAGTCATAATAAGACTAAAAAGAAAGTAAAGAAAGAGAACAACAACGAGGCTTTTGTTGAGGAGGATTTGCCCACCAGCATCACAGCCACCACTACCACAACTCCAAGTAAAAAGGTTAAAATTTCCATTGGTAAAGTAAAAAGTGAGACTAATTGTGAGGAAGGGAAAGATGAAGAAGGTAATGAGTCCATTAATGTTGTAAACTCAAAGCTAGACTCGGCAGAGCAGCATCCACTAGAGTGTTAATTAATTTTTTATCCCCCCAACAATAAGAACAAAAAGGAAAAGAAGAAAAGAGAAAGTATCAGATTTTCTTCCCCTCCTTCTTCTTTCTCCCCTAAGTCCAACACTGATACTCAAAAGATCCTTATCTCTAGATACCTTCTCCGTGTACAGATTTCTGCATTATTATCTAAATACCTTTTAGAATTTAATCACTTTTTTTTTCCCTCAAACACTTTTGCTTTTACTCTGATTACTCTTGCATATGATACCCACGCAAACGCCGACAATGAAACTTATGCGATAAGAATCAGTATTATTAACGCATTCTTGGATCAATGGATTTGCTACGACTTGTGTAATTTAAGCCATGTTGTAGTAAAAGTAAATGATAATGTACTATTTTGTTTTTGAAAATGTATTTAAGGACGTTTTATAGTAATCAATTACAGGCATCATTTTGTTGTATTAGAAGGAACTGTGCAAATCATTTGTCTTGTGTAGTAAGTGCTATAGAGTATCAGTATTAAATAGTATGTGCTTAGAAATTACTCAATTCATGGTGATAATTGATGAAGATAAACAAGTAGCAAAACTTGCGTCATCATTTCGTTTCTTTTAGAATAAGGGTTAAACGTTTATTAATGATACAAAAGAAGGCATAACAAACTGCAGTATTAACTGCTTTAATCACTACATATAAATAACTTTTATCTATTTGTAATTTTAAAGAAATGTATTGTTACCAACTTCCTCATTACCTTCAATTATTGATGCCAGTACGAATGTAAAAAATCAAAAATAGAGAAGAGTTAACCTGATGATCTAATTTAATCTAGTCAAACCTTTAGTCAAGCTAAGCTAATACTTGGACAGTCATAATAATTATGTAAATTAAATAAAACTGGTGATTCCATTTTACTCTTACGTCATATTCATGATCCCTGCTACGATTGTGAGTTACAATTAAATCAATCCCTCATTATTCAGCATTCTATTGAGCTAATGCATAAGTAGGTAATTAATAATGTTGATGTGAAAATGATAAATAAATTCATCAAGGAAAAAAAGCTCCTTTGACTTTCTCCATCATTTAATATTCAATGAACGATTTCTCTCTTGGCCACAAACTCCACCACCTTCATCACCCATGCTGCTCTTAATAGGACGATATTTCCGGGGCATTGTATGGACATTTGGTGGGTAGAGTCCATAATGAGATGACGTAGTGGCGTACATTGGATGTCGCACTTTTTCACAGCCGTAGCCTGTAAACCATGATGGGTATTCAAATCTTTCAGGGATCGGAGAACCATTATCAGGGGGATAGACACTTGACGTTGATTTTCCGTCATTCCAATCAGGCCCCGAGATTTTCTCAAGCAGCAATTTATGATCGAAATTACACAAAGTGGAATTGCAGGAGTCTTGCTGACTTAACTCATTTTCCAGATCCAACTTCCTCCTCCTATGATCTGAGGATGCTCCAGGACACGATGAAGGGTTTTGCCAGTGTGAGTGAAGTGAGCCCAGGTTTAAGCATGGGAGGATAGCATTTCTTCAAAAAATTTGAATGTATAAGGTAATCTGTAATTATTATTACTACCTCGTTTATTTCAGTAGCTTACCCAATGATACCGTGGGTTGGGAACTCCCCACTGACGACGGTTCCCTTCGTCCTTTCTTTTTTCCCAAAGTCTCCAGTTTCACTCATTTTGACTTTCTTCACAGAAATGAATATTTTATCACTCCGACCCACAACATAAAGTGGTATCATATTGATCAAACGTTGGAGTTAGTTGACTCATTCTTATAAGAATACATTGACTTCAAAGACTTTTGTACATTGCATTGATTACACAAGGACATGCCATTTCATTAGAATGTTAAGTTGGAAAAAAGAAAAGAGTGAAAGGAAGGGTGAAATGAAGCATCAAGAATTCAACTGGAAGATAAGAAATGATGAAATGTGATGCAATATGATACTGGAATAAAATATACGGTAATATAATAGGTATGTCCCCACAATATTATACCGGGGAATAATAAAAAGAGTGTACAACTGCCATTTTCACATATTTGTATTGTATCTTATCTTATCTCCACCATCATCATCATCCTTCCTTTTCAACATTCAATGCAAATTGTATTAAAGTTCTTCCGCTAGCTTCAGAAGAAGACTCCCTCGTCGTGTGAAGCTTTAAACCCAAAAGATTTGAAGTAGGGTTAAAAAATAAGATGATAAACGTGAGACTTCTCTGAAGAGCCCTTCTTTCTTTCCTCACATGTAAAAATTCTCATCACCTAAACTTGCAATGCAAATGACAAAAGTCTCACAATGAAATAAACATGTGCACAATAAAATTTTAAGCCAGAACTTGTCACACTCCTTCCCAGGAAGGATGTATCAACGCCCAGGAGTGGGTTTAAGATTGTTTTCTCTTAGGACTTTCACTCCAGCAAGCCTGGCACTTTTACATTTTATACATCCATCCTGGCAGGTCATGCGTTCTGATTTGGCTTTGAATCATTAGCATAATTTTCCAAAGAATAAATATTGCAGTAATGGATTGTGAAAGAGGCTGATTTATGGAAAATGGAAATATCTAAATGTACTTTATTGAAGTGAGTCTAGAGAGAATGAAAGTCTAGTGTATAGAAAATGTTAATAATTTCTTTCGTCCTCCTGTAAGTAGGTATTCCAACGTGTGTGTGTGTGCTTGCTTTTGCTTTTTTAAGGATAAAAATCTAGATCAATAAAGTTTAGGAAAAGATTCAAAACTCTCTCTCTTTCTTGAGTTGGTATTGCTTTGGCTTTGAGGAGGAGAAAGGAGCAAGAGTGAAAGCTTGGAGGAAAGAATGATGTCGTTACGTAATGTGATTGTGCTTAAGATCTTATATCTATGTAAAGCCACTGCAATGTTATCAAGAGCGATTCAAATTCAACATTCAGCATCCGACTCCACCCCAGATCCGACATCGACATCTCCTGCATTCCAAATTATAATCCACCCTTCCACATTCTACTATGTCCCCATGTGCAGTAAACTAAACTAAACTGTTGTACTATACCACCCGAAGTGTATCTCTCGTCTCTCTCGTCCCAGTATTCTATCAGATTGGAATTTGGGATCCTTGAGATTTGACGATGTGATGTGGATGTGAAGAGTGAGTGACTCTTCTTTACTATTCTGAATGTGTAATCTCACACAGCTACTCTACATACATTTAAAAACTCAACACACGCTCACAAGAAAGAAGCCAGGCTTGAAATCTTTTGTGTCAAAGAAAGATAGGATAGAGAAAAAGTGTTGCAAGACGACTTTCTCCATTCCCCGGTGTAGCCAAAGACTTTGGTACATTCATGGCTTCTTTAAGCCTAACTTTTTTTGATGGAAGGAATTTTATCGCTGCCAATTTATCCCCCAGTGATGTAATTGTATGAATATAGTTTTGAGAAATTCAAGATGAATGAATTAATTACAATTTTGTAGGTAGATGTAATTTTGGAAATTTTTAGCTATCAACATCTTGAGGTTATTTATGTTTTTATATTTCTGCGGTTCTTCTCGGTTTACAGTAAACTTGCGTACTTGCCAGAGAGTCATAATAATAATTTACATGTTCCGAATCATTTACCTAAAATATCCATTTACAGCTTAAGAGCATTAATTTCTCCCTTGTGAAAATAATAGCGTAATAATCTGATACTTTCTTTCTACTTTACTTTCCTTCCAGAAAAAACAGGAGGTTAAAATGAGAGAAAGAGTGAAAGGAGCTTTTCGAAGGAACTGTTTTGGTAGAATGGGGAGAAAACAAGAAGAGGCTGCTTCTGGTGGTGGTGGTTGTGTCTTCCTCCATTTCTGCTTTGATCTAATTATTGCTCCCTGGCATTACTGTTGTGTCTGATTTAGGGAAGGGAAACCAGGCGGAAGTTCAGGTTTAACGTCACTTCTTTTTTTAGGCACTTAGATAAAAAAGGGAAAGACTTGCTTTCTCCTAGCCAAGACATGTTATGGAAGTCAAAGTCAATTGTAAAGTTGCAAAGGATGTTCGCGCAAAGATTAAGAGTTTCTTTTAATAAGGAGAGTGTGGATGGAATTTAGTGAAGTCTTCTTCTCCAGTTAGCTTCGTTTGTCTCATCCATTTTTTTAGTGGTGGAGAAAGCAGAAAAGAAGAGTGAGTGGTAGTCCATGCTTCATGCCAGTCACCACCACTTTTACTTAGAAAAAGAAGAAGTTTGTCTTGCAGAAGAAGAGTACGCGTATGTTTGTAAGTCGTGAGTATATATACCAATTAATATACTACTTTACCAAGACCGGAGGATGAGAGTGAATGGGATAATTAGTGATTATTTTAACTTTGGCTATGCGATGCGACTGCGAATAAAAAAAAGAGGATAGAAGACGAGAATCTGGGAATTGTCTTCATTTTCCTCTTTTTTCTTTTCTTTTCTTTCTCTTTCTTTCCCCACTAATTGCAATCTTGGCTCTTCTTCCACTTCCTCCATCCAGTCCAACTTTGTACAAAGTAACCAGTCATCCAACATAAATATCCACTTGCTCTTTTTACTTCTTCTTCTTTTCCCTGAAAAATATATGTGATCCACTATAGACTTATAGCACACTTTCTTTCTCCTTCAAATTATCTTTCTGGCTGACATGCGACATGCTTTTGAAACTAGATTTAGGTAAACCACCATTTTTGACGTACCCACCGTGTCACCTTTACCAAGTTTCTATAAAGCCGGCACTCTGGAGAGTAGTAGGTCTACATTGTTGAGAATTAATTAAAGTTTGTCGTGCAAGATTTAAATGTGCGCCTAATTCATTCATATCTATATAAAAAAAATCCAAATCCTCGTCAAGAGTTTGTAGAAGAGAGTTTACAAAAGAGTTGACTTACAAAGACTCATACGTTAATCCAAAAGAGTGTTGTATATAGCTCTCTCCTTCTTCTGTGAGAGCTTGTCAAAGTAAAGTAGTTAAAACTCGAGGCTTTTTTGTGTTTCCAATTCAGTTTCTTCTCAAGTGAAAGAATTTCTTGAAAGTTGAGAAGAGAAAGTAAAGTCGAGGCTGCAGAGTCCTGCTTGAGTGGATTCTATGTTCTGTGAGTGAGTGTGGGGCATTTAGCTTGATTTGAGGATTTGATTATTATGATGGGATACTTACAATAGGACCCATCTCCAACCCAAAAACTTACACAATCCTTTCAATCAATCTCCCTCAATCCAAATTCCAATCCAATTTAATTCAGTTTAATTCAACCGTCCCATTTTAATTCTTTTTTTCCCTTTTCAACATTCTTCCAGCTTCCCACTTTTCCTCTCTTTTTTTTCTTCTTCTTTCGTCTCCTTCATCTCCTTTCTCCAATCTCTCTCTCTTGCCTAACACACTCGATTCTTTTCTTCTTTCAACCACTCAAGGCAGGCTCCCGCAATCTATAAACTCATTTGAGTTCTTAAGTTCAAGCAGAGGCAGGGAGGGACATTTACGCATTTAAGTTTAATGTGAGTGAATATGGTGAAATGAAAGGCTGTTTCTTCTTGTGTAGCTTTCCCACTCTCATCCCATCCCCCCCGAACTTCTTCATTCATTCATTCATTCTACTTTACTCAATTTGAATGACTTTCCTTTCTTTTATTTGGTATAAATGATTTTGCTCAAGGCTTTAAATTAAAAAAAAATGTTAAAGCCTTTCAAATTTGATCAAAGGGAGGGGATGATTTCTATGATCTCGTGGTTGGATTTGTTCTGGATCATGTGACACGATGATTTGAATGTGCATAGCATTACTTTTTTTCATTTTCCAAATTAGTATGGACAGAACTTACTGTATGTAAGGTAATTTTTAATTAGGACGGCAAACATTCAAGTGATACATTGGTTCTTTTAGTCAAAACTGAGAAAGAGTGTAATGGAGAATGCCAGGGGATGACGGAAATAATCGGTACCTAACGTTAGATAGATTTGGAATGCATTAACTCAATTCAGATTCAATGCGACAGAAAAAGACAAAAAAGAAAGGAAAAGTTGGCTTCTAACTGCACTTTTTATCTCTGGTACTCCAATTCGAATGAGTGAATTTTGGCTTGGTGGTGAGGCATTCGCTTTCACATTTTATTTTCGTCGATTTGAATTAAGTATATGCTCATCCGCTGATGATCCTGTTCATCATTCTGTGAGTGGCAAGATTTTGGTTCCCATCCTTCGTGGCTGAAAGAAAGAAATAAAAGAGACCTAAGTACATTTGCATCACGAGGCGAAGAAGAAGAGTGGAGAAAGTTTGATTTACAAAAGAATTCGGAATACATAGAGATCCACGAATATTCGTTTAAAGTTACATTCTCTGACTTCGAGTCGAGGATAAAAGAATTTAATGGAAAAATGGTTAAATTCAATGGTATGGATAGCAGTAGCATAGAAGAAAAGAAGAAACTAAAGTCAAACAAAGTGACGGTGGGGTTCGCTCTCGACTCGAAAAGTAACATCATGGCGTGGTTTGGTTTGTGTGTGTATCTACCGATAAGACAAAAAAAAGCGACCAGGTCTCTTCAATTGAGGCACACAAGACATGGAAAGAGAAGAACAAAAGGAGAGAGAAAGAAAAAGAGAAGCCAAAAAATGTTAGCTCTCAAAACCTTGAGTAGCATCTTTGAAAAGGGACTCTGTGTGAGCGCAGTTGAGCACACAAAATTGACAATTTCTTTCTAGATAATGACTACAGGAAGTTAAGTGGAGAAAGCAAGAAAATTCATGCCAAGTTTTTTGCTTAATGAAGTAAAAAGGAAAAGAGAAAGGGAGAAGGAGGGGGGAGAGTAAAAAAGTATAACTAATGCCAAGCAAGCTTATTCCGCACTGCTGGGTATTTTTATAATATTATATACCTACGTTGTTGTACATGGATCTCGTATAAGCATCTCTTGTTACATTACTCATTTTTAG
>JAQIWU010001496.1:0-16164 GCA_034696445.1 Isotomiella minor
TAATCTCTTTACTTCTTTAGAGAAGTCTAAACAACGAGCAATTTGACAAATAAAATATGATTTTCAATATGACCTTTTAGATAACAATGCCCAATACGGCAGTAAAAAGAGGAGCCCACACTTGTTTCACCATCATAACGCGAGATCAATATGGGGACCTTGCGATGGCACCTGACCTTCAGGTGGAGGTTAGGGCAATTCCTATGATGTCAACGGACGGGCCTAGAAAGGAGTTTGCTTCGTCTGACAGCCATTCTTCCACTGACCCTGCGTCCTCTGATTCAAAATTATTCAACAGCACAAAGCGCTTCTGTTTCCACAACCACTCCTCAACCTCCCCTCGACCCACAACGAGCTACTCGTCACGAAATGCTGGGCTAGAGAAGCTGGTGGGAGGTCCTATTGTGCCCTACCAAGTGACTGTGAAGGACAAAATGAGATACCATTCAATCACAATGATGAAGGTTTGGCTGTTGTCCCATTTTTTTAAAAAAATGAGTTGATTTAATCGTAGTTGTCTTTTCTTAAAATTGAAACACAGGAGTATGAGGGCATATCTTTTGAGGAACTGAGACTATTGTCACCCCTGTCGTTTCGTCCATCCGAGTCCATGCTTGTGAGACAGAGTGGTGGGGGGACCTACACAGCCACGTGGACCCCATCCTGCACCGGGCCGTACAAAATATCCCTCACGATATTGGACGGATATTCTATTTCCGAGGTTCGTACTAAGTGAATTGCTATGAAAGTTTGGAATGCAAATCTTGCTTGTCTCTTTTCACCCCAAAAGAGCATCACCGTGACTGTGGAAGAGGGTCCTGAGAAGTCTTTTCCTCAAAACAAGAGACCTGTTGAGGATGGACAAGACACCCTTGATCAGCACTTTCAAAGAAAACGTAAATTTAAAACCAGCGACTCTGCAGGATTGAGGATCCGCTCCCACCCCTCACTCCAAAGTGAACAGTTGGGCATCGTTCCTGTCAACGGGGTGATTGAGTTTACACAAGAGGTTCATAATGACGACGGGATTTGGGTCAAGTTAGACGAAGCGTCCCTCTACGCATATTGCGAAGGTAGTCAGCCCCAGACAAGGAACTTCAGGGTGGAGGGCTGGTGTCTGCAGTACAATCAGCATGTTGGTAAGGAAGGACGAATATTATTTTATAAGCCTAGGGATTCATTTTCATTTTTGCTATCTAATTGTCAACAGGACGGACGCTCCTGTTTCCTATCGAGGGTCCGAAACGTATTTACGGGAGTCGAGGGCAGGACAAACCCCTCGCCAATGTGAAGAGACTTAATGATCCACTCCTCTCAAATTCCGAAGGGTACAAACTTTTTTTTACATGATAATGTGTAACCAGATTAACTCTGAGCTTTTTTACACAGAGGGTCTAAGATGGTGAGATTGAACGGAAGTCCAGGTCCCTTTGCATACCAAGTCGTAAAGTGTGGAGTGTCAGGTCACAACATTCGAAGTAGGCCTTGCCTGCGGTCCCCTTCCGTCGGCATTCTTGTGATGGGTTCTAAGTTCACAGCAATTGACGAGGTACGTATAAATCTTGTTGAACCAATCGGGGCACGCTGAGACTAGCTCTCCTTCTTACAGTGCTACAATGGCGAAGGGCTTTGGGTAAAGCTGGACTCGAGCAGTCAGAGAAAGTATTGTTTCACGTCGGAGGGTGAGGCTTGGTCGCTGGCAGTGGGCCATGGAGACGTCACGTACCTGCGCCATTTAGGTAAACGGAAAGGAGACAAATAATGTTAGGCATAAACTAATGACTGACTTTTATAGATACCACACATGACAAAGGCTACGACTTCTCTGCCGTGTCACAATATCCACAAGACATGTTCCAAAATGTGTCTCCACCTGCAGCATTTGTGGGACCAGTGGACGTTCCAATGCATGTAGAGTTTGAAGAAAGGCTCCCACCACCTCCACCTCCTGTTCCACCCCCAGCGAAACCACATGGCAAGTCTGAGGAGGACGTGGGGAAGTTGAAGGACCCTATCAGTGTTGAGAGACCCCTAATGACATCCTCTCAACCATGCCCTTCTCTCAAATCCTCTGAAGGCGGCCTTCCTCCCAGGCGAGGAAGCGACTCTTTGTCCGAGACTCCAAAAGGCATTAGCTGCAACAGAGTCAAAACTTCCTCATCGCCACTTGGAGCACTGCAGAAATGGCTCTCCATTGGATCAGAGAGTCGACCCACATCGTCCACCATCAAACAAGCGACAAGTGTCATGGAAGCATCAAAGTCTTTGGTGAAGGAAAGAATTGGAGCCTTCGGAGGAGGACAGGGAAGTGACAAGGTTAAACCACCCGTCACAACCTCTTCCGCCACCCAAACATCTCCAGACGAACAACATTCCTCATCAGCAATGACGGTCGTTCAGACGCAGCACTTCAATATTGGAGCCACAACAGCAGGCACCACGATGACAACTGCAACGAGTGCAGTCCAAGCCACCGTTTTCCAGTCTTCCACTTCCTCAGTGGCAGACAAGTCTGTGAAATCCGCCTCCCAGAAATCCGATCGGAAGAAGCGAAGTGGCTCATCCCGGTCGAGAGCATCGTACAGAGAAAGGGAGCGATTAAGGTCACCCCCACGCTCATTCGACATTTCCGACGGAGCCTTCAACATGGCGGATGGAACTTGCAAGCTGGCCATGGGGCCTGGGCAAGCTCAAAGCATTCGAGCAGTCTTTGGAGCTGTTTTATCACACAATGAAATCATCCACGACGCCATGGCTTGTGCCTCCTACCTGAGATTCATAAATAAAGAGGGAGTAGCAACAGGGGAAGAGGATGAGGGTTTGGATGTTGTGCCTCTTGCCAACGACTCAACGGCAGTAAATACCGTACCTCCACCAGAGGAGCTCAATGACGCAACTGCTTCCATCCCTGTCGAAGGATCGAGTGGTCAAAATGTGGTTTTACGAAAAAAGCAACAACACAAGTCCCCTGCCGCTGCTAGATCCAAAGGTTGGCGTCATTCCTTGGAAGTCACCACGCCGTCAAGGTACATGCGAGAAACATCTGCAGGCAGAAAACTAGTGCCCCTTGATTCATCCCCTGTTGTGAGTGACACCAACACGGACAATGAGGCCATTCTTCCTCCCGACGAACAATTGTCCCTTGCAAAGCCCACTCCTGACCCCCACCAAGAACAACTTCCCTTTGCCATGGTGGCCCTGGAAGAAATATGGAAGTACGTGAAGGTCACGTGCTCAGACCTTGCCGTGAGTGACAAGTCCTCCCCTCCCAAAGCCTGCATTGAGCATAATAAAAGACACCCTGCCCAACTCGCAAAGGATGCTAGTGACAAACGATGCAGCAACTCGTACCCCATCAAACTAAAGTCAGACCACCTTCATCGGACGTACAACATTCCGCCAAGTGGTGGAAAGCCCTTTTTCATAGACTCTGAAAATGAGCAAGATTTCAAAGACGACATGCAAAAGTGTGAACTGTGCTCCCTAGCGTTTAAGGCCAAGGCCAAATCGAAGAAGGCTCACTTTGGCCTCACCTCCCTTTGCGACAACTGCTCAGAACGCCAACTTAAAATCAAAAAGAGGCAGCAGCGACAACAGCAACTGCAACAGCCTTCTTCCTCATCGACTAAAAGCGGTGGCACAAAAGAGGGCTCCAAACTGAAATACTTCCCGAACGAAGCTCAAAAGCAATACTCACACACGTCTCTGCTCCAGAATGCCCTGTTTCTTCTTCAAATGACCAACAGTTTCAACGAGAATAACGAAAGGGCTGCAGGTACTTCAAAGACTAACGGGAACAATCTTCAGCGGACAGGATTTTCATGCTTTAAAGCCCTTGGGATTAACGAGAGCGATGTGAAGGAGGACGACGACAACCTTCTGGACATAAAGTCGCCTGTCGTCATGAGGGACTTTGCTGAAGCCATTGCGCTGAGAGAAAGAAGGTATGGTGCTGTGGGTGCCTCCACAAGTTTTTTGGATGACGAGTGGGAGTCCATTTCAACCAAGCGGGTGAGGAAGGGGAGCAATGGGGACCAGGTTTCGGATGAGAATTGGGGCCTTAGTTTTCTCAACTACCCCTCGGCTCCTTTGCAAAGGTTGTGTTGTAGCACTAGTTCACTTGGATTTCCTGGAACTGTTCCTGAGTTGGAGAAGGACGCTGTCCGAAAAATGTGTCGAGGGGTCCTCTCCTTCGTAGCAGAGACGCACGACCTCCACACACTCAAGCTGTTTTTATTTCAAGCCATTCGAAAAGTGACCTGTCGATCTTATGGAATGCAAATGTTGGCTTGGCTTCTCAGATCGGTGAGCCAACCTGCTGCTTTACATGATGTGTTTTGGTGGTATGCGTCCTCACTGGAGCCTAAAGGGGAGGACTTTTCTACCTTCGGAAACGTTGGACTGGACAACGGGTGGTGGCAGATGAGACTGCATCCATTGTCAGAATCCCCCTCATCTCTGTTCCCTCTTCTCTCGAACACATTTTACTACCTCATGCAAACCATTGCGGATCTCATGCCCTTCCTCCCCGTGGGTTCCCCAGTCCTGGAAATGGCTGTGAAGTGCTGGGGCGTCTCCTTTGGCAGGAAGGACCACAGGTTCCTCCATAAAAGCAAGATCTTCAGAAACTTGAGCAAAATTATGTCGCAATTTGATGGAGACGCAGAGTGGTCAAAAACCCAAAGTGCGTTGGTTCTGTTGAACGAGGCTGACTTTCAAAGCGCACAACTCATAACGACTCATTTAAGTGATTTGACACACGCCATGGAAGTCAAGGTTTCAAGCAGAGGGGCCCTCTGTTCAAGCCTGACTGACGAGTCTACAGAGACATTTTGGGAGTCTGGAGATGAGGATAGGAATAGAACCAAGGTTCTCACAATCCTCACCACGTGCGATGCGTCCATCTGCGTCCTCGCTGTTCACGTCGACAACGGGAGAGACACGCAGGTACGTATTTTTGTCTTAAAAATTCAATTCTCTGTGTGGCGTTGTTTTCTGACCCTTTCCTGGGGTATTTCAGTACAAAGTCTCATCAATCACAGTCAAGGGTGGAAACCACCCAGACGAGACTGTCAAAATGGGGCAAATTGAGCTGGACTCGAGGCACTCAGGATGGAGTTGGTTCTCCATAACGCATGAGAATGTAAAGGTCCTCAAGGTGGAGTTAAAAGGACCTGACAACAATTTGCGAGTTCGTCAAGTCAAAGTTTTAGGCTTCATTTTGGGAGACTCCACGGCTCTTGAGAAGGCCCTAGACCGAAACAGTGAGTGGACCCCAATCATAGCTCAAAGAAAGTGTGAGAACGAAACCTTGCGAATATTTCGCCTTCTGTCATCCGAAGTCTTTGGAAAATTCCTGTACGGGATGCGCCGTGGGGAGAGTGACGTGGATGGAAATGATCTGCAAGAACACGTCGTGGGCATTCTGTTTAGTAGGAATAAACTGACGTATTTGCAGAAGCAAGTCTGTTCCCACATCGTGTCTGCCATTCATCGCGAGGCAATCAAGATCAAGGAAGAGATGGACGCCCAGCTCACGGGCTCTGTGCTTGAGGCTGCGAATGAGAACATTCGAATCATAAATGCAGACAAGCCACGCATAGCGGATCGCTACTGTTTTGAAATGTTGACCCTGGTGTTGGCATTGGCAGACCACAAGTTGGGTCGCTCTTACTTGTCTCACCAAAGCAATCTAATTCAAGACTTGATGCAGCTTTTCCACTCTGGCACTCCAAGGATCCAACGTCAAGTGATTGCTGTGATAAGAAAGATTCTTCCGGAGATAAAACCTGAAAACTTTTTAGCAATTGTGAACCAACATGACAGCAGTTCTGCTACCAGCATTGGAGTCCTTGACATGTTCTTTGGCTGCATTCTAAAAGCCCTTCAAGTCAAAGTGAGAGGGTCCCAGGATGGAAACCGGTCTGCAAAAAATATCAGCATCACTGACATTCTCACCGTGGATGAGTTGCCCACACAGTACTGGTTCTTCAGGGGAAGTGGCGACTTGCACCTGGCCAACTCGGTTGTGGCCCTGATCAAAGACATGTCTGAAGTGAGTTGGCATGTTGGTCTAGGAAAACGTTTGCTGTAATTGGTTCTTTTTATTCCTTCAAAGGAATCATTTTCAAGTCTATGGGCCCCTGTCACCAAATCCGCCATTGCAGACGCTGTCCTCTTCCTGACAAAAGTAGATGAGAGACAGAGGAGGGCAGTGGATTGTCTCAATTCCCCCAGATTCTGGATATCTTTGGCCGCATTGAGTACACTTCATCCTGAGCATTCCAAACTCCTTTCGTCTCCCGTCTTTATGAACGGAAATAGTGGGAGGGTAAGAGTACTAACTTATTTGTGGGATGTTACTATTATTTTCTGTCACCTACAGACAAAATGTATAAATCATGATGACGGGGAAACATTGGCAGTGCTGCAGTGCCACGAGTGCGGGGATTTGTGCACGGAATGTGACAGGATTCTACACCTTCCTAAAAAGAAGTGGGGTCATACACGAAAGGTTTGCAAGGAAGAGGAGGAGTCCATAAAAGTGGATTTGCATGAAGGTTGTGGACGAATCAAGCTGTTTTGGTTAATGGCTTTGGTCGACTCCTCAACCCTAAAGGCGCTAATAGAATTTCGCAACGGGATTCCTAAAACAATGGCTGAGCACAATGGAAGTGGAGGTGGGCCCGTGGCGACGGCAGTTGGTCGCTGTAGGTTTTGTGATAAAGTTGGAAACTCTGGAGCCTTAGCATTGAGCAATGTTTGTGGAGACGCTGAGTGCCAAGAACATGCCAAGATTGCATGTGATCGTTTCCTAGACTGCGGTCACATTTGTGGTGGAGTAAGAAATGAGACGAAATGCCTTCCCTGCCTTCACGGCTGTTCCTCTGACCAATTGGGAACCATTCTAAAGCAGGATGGGGACGACATGTGCATGATTTGCTTCACGGATGCCTTGGCATTTGCCCCATCCATTCAAGTACGTAATTTTTACACGGACCTGACCTGTCTAGTATAAATGACTTTATGTGTTTTCAACAGCTTTCCTGTGGCCACGTTTTCCACTTCCACTGTTGTCGATCAATCCTTGAAAATCGTTGGGCTGGACCACGAATCTCCTTTTCTTTCTGTCTCTGCCCCATTTGCAAGGCAAGACTCTTCCTGATATTTTCTAGGTTTTGAATGATTTACTTGAATGAGGCGAATCTCTTTTGCATTCTTAGGTGCAAATGTCTCACGAGTTGTTGGACGAAGTGTTGCAACCGATTAGAGAGCTTTACGAAGACGTGAGACGAAAAGCTCTGATGAGGCTCGAGTACGAAGGACTGAATCAAACGGAGGAAATAGCATCTCCGGGCGGTAGATATCACCAAGACCCTGCGGGCTTCGCCATGGATCGCTATGCATACTACGTGTGCTTCAAGTGCAAAAAGGTAGCTCTGACCTTCAAAGAAATAGATAGAGCTTATGTATATGTCATTCAATTTTTTGCAGCCCTACTTTGGTGGCGAGGCTCGTTGTGACGTGGAGATACAATTGGATTTCGACCCCACGGAGCTGCTTTGTGGCGGATGCAGCGACGTCTCCCAAGCCCAGCTATGTCCAAAGCATGGAACTGATTACCTAGAGTACAAATGCCGGTACTGTTGTTCCGTCGCTGTGTTCTTTTGCTTCGGAACGACCCACTTTTGTAACGGGTGTCACGACGACTTTCAGAGGATCACGGCTATTCCCAAACACCAGCTTCCGTACTGTCCCGCAGGTAAGGACAAGATGACAAGATGGAAACGATACTTAATAAAAGACAAACTTTTTGTCATTTCAGGTCCTCGCGCAAGACAGTTAGAAGCTGAAGAGTGTCCCCTCCACGTGTCCCACCCAGCAACAGGAGAAGAATTCGCGCTTGGTTGTGGAATTTGCAGAAATGCCCATACATTTTGAGCCATCTTTTTTGCTCATTCTATGATTCCAATTTTTCTGGCTCTTTGGAAGAAGCAATACGTATTTCGCAGATTTTGCCGTTTTTGCTATTGGACATTTTGCTAAGCCATACTACACCGACACCAAGATTGATATTGATAGTACTAGATTGTATAACAAGACATGAGAATAAAGGGGCACGGTTTTGCAAAGTGTGATTTTTAAAGCCATAATGTGGTCTCAATTTGGTCCCTTCTTGTGAGAAGTGCATGCATGAAGACAACCCGAGGAAATATGCTTTTAAGGGAACGATTTTTCACCACGCAAAGACTTTGAGTAGTAAGCATTGCGTATAAATGAAGCAGAATTGAAGCTCCAGCAAGATGTAGCAGACAAGATGGGGATGGACTGTTTGTGCCAGAAGATTCAAATGCCATTAATTTGTAAGCAAAGACGAGAGTTGAATAATTGTTGATTTTCATGGCCGTTTTATTTCATTCATTCGGTTAATTACTATCATGGATAATCTATACGTACTTCTTGGCTCTGATATGACCAGTTCAATAGACTCACATTTTATCTGACATGACGCCATTCTGGACTTACTTTCCAGGTATCACTATTAAACTTTATTTCTGGAATAAAAAACAAATGGACAACTCAAAGGTTTTAAACGAAGAGAGCTAAGTTCATGAAGATGAAGAACACAAGAAGAAAAAACAAAAATGTACACAAATGAATGAAGGGTTCATGGTTAGTAATAATTAAGAAGGAAACAAAAATATTTCCCCTACAAAATTCCTTATCATCATCTAACAGATATATCACCTCATCACAATACATTTTGTCCTCATCTAACAATACAATCCTGTGACATATTCATCAATGTTGTATGATTCTAAACTATTGATTAGTAGTACAGTTTTTCTCCATTGTTTCGTGCCTTCTTTGGAATCTCGTAAATTCGTTAGTATGTCCACAGTTATTTGATTTCGTCAAATGTGTGGCTTGGCTAAAATAACAATCTATTTGTGTTCAGAGAGACAACGAGGGCACTTGACATCGAGACTATTGCATCTAAGGTGTGTGTGTGTGTGGGGGGGGCACAATAAGAATACGTCTACAACTGATTTATATATGATACAAATTACACTGAAAAGTCCGGACCTATGCAAACACACGAAGGTGTTGCATTTCAATTAAGTACCTAATGTATAATTCGAAGGAAAGAGATTACAACTGCCCCTATAGAATTAGACTGTACTGTTGTAATTAATTCTATTCGGTTGGATGATTGTTTCGGGTATATATGTTATGTCACCTTACCAATTAATCCCTCAGTCTGCGCTTATCGAAGTACATAGATAGGAGGTTACGTATATATTTGTAATATGTATGTGTTTCTTATACCAATAATAATAATTAGTACGAGTAGAAGGATTAGTTTTAGTTATTGACTGGACCGTACCTTTTAGCAATTAACATTACGCTCTCAATGACAAAAATATTCATTTACTCTAGTATCTATATAGTTCCCATAAAACTGAAGGAATTCAATTCACAGACAGTGTACCAAAAGTTCATTGAAAAAGTATAGGCATAATTTAATTTAATTTGGCAAAAACTTCCTCTCCGCAAGCCATTATTACTGACATGACATGGCATATATTGTCGCTTCCATTGGTTCTCTTTTTTGAAAATCATACTTCGATGTAAAAATATTCATAAAAAACAAGATACATATTTGACAACGTTTGTTAGTCTGTTATTATCTATGAGTCATTTAATAATAATAATTACGAATCTCTTTCGTTTGCTGATAATCTGTAATCGTATAATCCTGGATTGCCCTTTCCACTGGCGACTTGTTGTGTGAGTGAGGAATATTCATTCAGATTTACAGGAGTTGAGTGATGACTGGATATAAGAGCTTGACATGTTCCGCACCCTTGATAGGGAGACGATGATACATGAAGTGCAGCACCAAATGAGGGACAGACGGAAACTCACTTTCCCCCAAACTAAAAGACCCGAGAGAATTTGGCTCAATCCGGACATGGATGAAGCCTCTCGCACTCCTGAAATGAATAAAAAAAAAAGTGATTACAAACCTGCATTGTACATGATCTTCTGCGTATTCAAGTCATGCCTTTGCACAATGACCGTTTAAGAATTGACATCTTGATTTAAATCTCAATCTACTACACATACATCCCCTTGCACTGCATTTTGAGAGGGGAAGCTGGGCACATAACATTTTTCATGCATAAATCACACGAAGGCCGATCCTCCTCACTTTCTCCTCGATGCCAACAATTTGGGCCTCCTCTCAACCCACCTGCAACTTTGTAATATTCGGTTGGATGAAGAGAGAGAGAGAGTGGTGGTATAGGTGAAAGTCGTAACTAGAGAACTTGTGTGTGTAAAATCCTTCCCATCCTCAATCTTCTGCTCTGGACAACTTAACTTGGAACAACTTCCTTTCGTGAAAATATTTTAGTTTAGTTTGTGAAGGAAGGAAGATGGATGAAAATGAAATAGTTAAGTTAACTTGATGCATATATAAGACTGTTCTGTTTGTGTGTGTGGACGAGACGAATAGTGGGAAAAGTTTTGAAAGGTTGCGTGCTCAAAGGGATAAAATATTATACTCCATACATCCTCCTCCTCAACTCCTCAGAAAGAAGGAAGGAGAGAAAGTCGGCTCAAGAATGTCCGAGATGAGGAAATGAGAGTTTGCTTTGCTCTCCTTCAAGGAATGTTGAGAATATGTTTGTTTGCATGGAGTGAAAGTATTATGTTGCTTAATTACTTTCCTTTATCAAACTCATCGTATCTCACATCCAGGCGCCTTTCTGATGATTGCATTTCATTTTCCAAACCAATCAAGTAATTGGATACTAATTCAATTAGCTTAGAGAGGATTCATTAATTCATCTGCCCTCCAACAAAACCAAAAAGAATGATGATGACACCACTGGGGTTCATAGTGAGAGAAACGAATGACTTACTTGAGACTGAGAGAGTATCGGTTGAATGAAAAGCTTTCACAATTTCGAACGAGGAAGGACCCTTCTTTGGTAGCTCTCAAAATAGCTTCGGCCTCACTCCTAGTAATGGCTCCGTGGAACCATTCTTGAGACTCCAGTTCGATGTTTGGATCAATTTCGTATCGGTTTGAAGGAATGTGCCCCAGAGCTCCAAAGTCTAGTTTCATTCTACACCGGTCTGGTTTTGGTGGTGGAGGATTGCCGTCACCTGCAACGTGAACTTGGACCTCAACCTGGGCGTGGGATGTGGTGCAAGCGGTGGTAGGGTTGCGTTGCCTTTGGTTTAGCCTGGGGTCCTCATAGTACTCGTCTCTAACTAGACCGTTGTCTAAATTGAGATGTAGGTTGGGTACTGCTGGTCGTCCACCACTCCTCCCACAACCACCACCACTGTTACTGCCAGAGGTGGTAGCAGTGTTAGAGGTACCAGTATCACCGCGAGTCCCTCTTGGGTCGGTGTACCCTTGGACATGTTGGGAACTCGACGTGGTGCATGTGGCATATTGGCGGTTCGAGTCGTCGACAAAGCTCTGCAGTCTGGCGTTGTTTGACGGAAAAGAAAGCTGCGGATTGTCACCTTGCGCATTTCCTGTACAATCTAAAGAAATCCCAGAATCGGCCAAAAGAGCGAGTCTCCTTTTAATCTTGGGCATGTCCCACGGAACATTTATCAATTCGGCTGTGTTTATTGGATTCCGACTCCCACTACTCGGCCAGGCGTTGAAGTGGGGGTGATGATGATAATAGTGTCCAGTCTGGTTATGACTGTGGCCTTCATCCCTGCCAGCAGATGATGATTGTGGTTGTGACTGAAGCATGGACATTGGTTCTAACGGACTCTTGTCGGAAATCGGAGACAAGAGTTTACACCCGCCACGTCCTCCAAACCCAAACCCAGTACTCCCACCACTACCACCACTGCTACTTCCCTTTCCAGAGGATGAAGAGTGGCGAGATGAGAAGGGGTGCAAGTGAAGATCTTCGCTCCTGGTGGAGTCAATAGATTCTAGAGAGCTGACGGAAGTGTCCTTCATGAGAAGGATCCGCTTGTCGCCGCCGAATGACGGTCTGAATGAGCATGACGTGGCTGCTGACGACGGACCAGACGACGAAGAACAGGAACTAGCATTACTCGTCTTAACATTGTTAATAGATAAAGCGCAATACATTTTTTTCTGTGGCAAGGGCTCGGATAGTGGCATGACTATGGTTGGCTTCGTTTTCTTCTCGGACAATAAAGGGCTACTGTTCGTCGTGGTCGTTGCTCCTCCTCCGTGACTTACAACAGATTGGCAATATGATATGGATGGATAATGTTTCAGACGACAGGAAGAAGAGGATCGAGAGTCTGAAGAAAGGTAGTCGTTGTCCATCATTACCCCAACGTCATCCTCAGCTCGGGAACTCTTTTCCTCCTCCCGTTCAGCCTGATTCTGATGAGTGGTGGCCGTCTTCTTCTTCTCATCGTCAATGTTTGGATGACTACTTGTAGGCTTGACCAGGGAACACGAGGACTCGATTGCCAACAACAAGCAGTCGACGTCAGGGGATGTGGATTGAGAGGTTGAATTATTGGATCCTGTCGGGAGAAATGCAGTCTCGTATCTTTTTCGAGCCATCATTCGGTCTCGATTTTGACCAGATTCTTGATTATGACACTGATGGTGGTGTCCTCCTGCAGGAGGACTGCTGGTACTGTTGTTACTGACCTCTGCTACCTCCTTACAGCTTTGGCGTGGGGCTGCGTCTTGCGTGGTGACCGTTCCCGCAGACGGACGCTGGTTCTGGTGTGGGCTACTGGCTCGTCCAGACTGCGAAAGGGTAACAATGTCACCACAACTTCGTCTCCACGACGTACAGGGTGAGCAGTATGTGGGGTCTTTTATCGTGTCAGAATAGTAGTAAGGTGCATTATAGTTGGCCACAGCGTCATCACCCTCATCACCATTTGGACTACCAACCCTATCCTCATTCGACCTCCCACTTTGACTGTTGCCACTACTGCTTGGGACCTGTGCCTTCGAAAACCTACTGCTGCTGTTGGTGTTGTCGTTGTTCCAAGAGGGTGGAGGCGGTGGTACTGCGGGGGCAACGTGATCTATCGGATCCACATAGTCATCAGAAACGGGGATCTGCAAAAAACAAACACAAACGACTCATGGAATTTGTTTAGCATATTTCATTCACGTCATGTCGTCTATAAGACAAGACCACCTTCTTCCTCAAGAAGAGGGATAGTAATTGATACTTGTACCAGCGAATCCATAAATTGTACATGTGGAGACATTGTGACAATTCCCCAAGCACAAATAACAAATAAACTGAGCCACCTGAGACGCATATTCATTCATTCATTCATCGAGCATCATCACGACTTCTCAGAAGACGACCTAATGTCTCTCTGTTGAAGGTTAATGATCCAAATCTTTTACAGCGTGTATAGGAGGATCATCATCACCGTCATGCAAAGTACTTTAGGCACAGCTAGAACAATCCTTTTATTTCCTAAACAAGCAATAATTATCAATCACACAGTTAAAGTTGCTAAATAACATACATGAGCCCACAACATCCCTCTTGTATGCATTTTAATTAAACTCTATGTCCAGCCAGTTGCTCAATTCAATGCTTCAACGACTCCTAAAATGGACATTGCTAAAATTCTTCCACATTTCTCATTCCTTTGTTTCACATTCACACAGGCTGGCTCATTCCATATTTGTCTTTTGTTTTGTGTGGCATAAAAGTATGTCTTCCGTCTAGTGTTCCCCACACACACACACACACGAATTGGCTGTTTTTTGACGTCTAATAAAGCTGCAAAGGAATCTCAGGACAAGCCCAGTAAGATCGCACACGTGAACAAAAGGGTTGTTGGGGCATTGTGCGACTCGACGCTGAAACTCTACGCTATTGAGCTGTCAACCAAATTACACTCCAAAAATCTACAGGATTTAACAATGGAATTAAGTTATTGATGATATTCGTCTATTCGGATTTATTTATTTCTTTAAATTTATAAAAACTTACACGCAAAATGAATGATGATGCCAGGAATTTTCAAGGCAGTGTTCACCAGCCAAGTAAAACAACGTTATCGACGGATACATGACTCCTTATTATTCACCATTATTAATCGAATCGGCCTTGATTTTTTTTTACAATTTCCAACAAAATTGGCATTGATCACGCAAAAGTTATTAGTTTTGCCAAAAAATGTAACAGCAGAATCCCATGATTTTTAAGGAAAAATGAATGAGGCTTGTTCACAGGAAAATAAATAAATACGCACAACAGAGCCAGAGTTATTATTGCGTCTTCCCTCATTTCAGTTTTAGTTTCAGCATGACTCATGCCCATATGTAGAAGAGAGGAGAACCCCCCAAAAAACAACACGCCAGAGCATAAAGCAGACATTCATTTCTTGATATAAAACCCAGGAAGCAGATGCACAAGAGATCTCCCCCAAAAATAGAAGTTGGTAAACTATAAAACCAGTCAGATCTTCATAACAACACAAATATATATAAATGTCATGTCCTTATGCCTGCCTCTCTGAAGTATGCTAAAATTCTGGTTCACGATATTCTTCTGTATTTGTCCATATGTCACACGCTTAATAAGGACAATTTCCCTTAATTAATGACCATGTAGAATGAATGTCGCATAAATGCCATACGGAAGCATAAAGTAATCGCAGAGAAACAATACCTTAATCATGGTGTGACAAAAGTCGACAATCTGATTTCTGCTAATTGTGGCTAATACCAAATAGGTGAGAAAAATGAAGTGTCAACCTTTTATTTGCCTTCCAACACTGCGTTCCAAACAAAAATAAAAGATAGATAAAAAAAAAATGCCTCAACGCAGTGACTGGCCAACAATGTAACGGGACACGATAGACAACCTTACTTACTGCAATTTGCGTTAGATAGTAGTATTTTATGTCAATAGCATTCAATCACGAACGAACCAAGAGTACTATCTATACTAATCTGGACATCGAAGACATCCTGAGCACAACACGCACATGAACATCAGATAAATGTCTATCTATAAACACGCGACGCGAGATGGGTCGAGGCAAACAATTTCTTCTCACTTCCAATAAACTTATGCAGGCTTTAATTGCCAACCATTTTGCCTCTTAATCACCCACATGTACCCCTGGATGTCTGAATTAAGATAGGCAGCAAAAACAAGTTCCAATTAAAAGACTGATTATGTTTACCTTATCGCGTCTTCGTCTCCTTCCAAGACGGCCAAGCAAGCAAGTGACGTTAAGGATGAACGAGTTTCAATTGTATTGTTGTTGGTTGATTTGTTTGGTAAGAATAATGTCACGAGCACAGTTAACCATTGTATTGTAAAAAGTAACTCTCAAGGGTCCTCCTATGACAATGTCTTTTTTAAACTCCAGTGAAAAGCAACAGATAAAGCAAAGAAGCAGCGGCGAGGACGGGGAAAGTTAATGAGTGACAGTATTCTTTTATGCCAGGGAAAGTTGGAAAGCGTTAAGCACGATAGATAGAGCCTAGTTAAAAAGCTTCTTATTTAAAGCGTCTTTGAAGTAAATAGTTTAGCGCAATTGAGGAGGGAAAAAGGAAGCAGAGAAAATAAGTGAAGGACAAAATTTTTGCTTTTGCTTGCTTGCAGATAAGTAAAAAAAGATGTAGGATGTCTTTAGCAAACTTATAGTTAGTATTGTTTTAAATTGGTTGCTGCTGTGTGTGTTGGTGGTGTGCTGCTTTTGGACTAACTTAAAAACAGAGTATTTACTTCGTTCCACACTCCAAGCAAACCAACCATGTTTCCGACCACTCTCTCAGTCGACCGAGAAAGTACACAGGCATAGAGCAGCATAGCAGTCAGATAGAGAAAGGAAGAAAGGGAAGACAAGCAGGCAGGGGTTTTCGCATGCTCTCCTTCGTGAACAAGCAAAGCACGCTTTCTCTGAATTTGTCTGTAGTAACAAAATGTTATGTACACACATTACAGGGCGGACTGGGATTGACTCCCGTCTGCGAGGAGAAGAGAGTGAGTCACTTTCTTTCTCCATCTTTCCAGCTTTCAAACCTACGTAGTTATGCATGCAATGTACTAGACGGAATGGTCTGCATGGGCTAAACTTTCACACACTGACAGAGTGAAAAATGTTATGAAATGAAGTAAAAGTAGAATACCAAAGTTAGCA
>JAQIWU010001497.1:0-16164 GCA_034696445.1 Isotomiella minor
TGAAACTTCAAGGCTTTACTAAGCTTACTACCTTTCAGCCTTTACATTTGCAAAAAATAGTTAAGCTAGAGTTTATAAGCCTATTATGAAGACCTACAGACAAAAGTTTCCTACAGGCATCTGGGGCACTGTGAGACTGCGCAAGAAACAGTTAAATAAAATCAAGAGATTAGTCTTCATTATATCATTAGAAGTGGGAATTAATTAATGGTATGCTCTTTTGCGAAAAAATTGGATAATGATAATTATTATTAAATTATGAATGATATCAGAAGTTACACAAAAGCATTTTTAATCATATCCGCTGACCGTGAGAAACACTGGCAGGATTAAAATCGAATACTTTGGTAAATCAATTACTGGAAACTACCAATATTCAATCCCAACCTTGTCATGTCCATATTTTTTACTCAAGACTGACTGGAAAGCTGCAACGTACCAACACTTTAATCAAAGAACTATTGATCTTGTCAACTCCTCATCATCCATGAAATGCAACATCAATTGAGGTAGTGTGTATACCATTACCTCATCTTCAAGCATCTCATTAATGTCAAAATGATATTCACACTCCCTAACATCATCAAGTCAATTACAAGTGACCTGTGGGTGCATCTTACTCTCCGCGTATTCTCTAGCTATTTCCAAACGACCTGTGGTGCAGTCAGGTTCAGTTAGTCTCAAGTCTCGAGTGTCCATAAATGAAAGTTATTCCAATCGCCTAAACAAAGTTTAACGATTCAGTACAACTAACGTTTAAATTATTTTGAAGTTTCTTCATATCCTCTGCCTAAATGCATGGCAATTAGATATACCATACAAAGACTGTAATTTCGTCAATCCAGAGAAATGAGGCCCTCCCGTGGGTCCCTCTTTTCACCCTTGGCGATCCTTTTGACGAGTCTTTCTATGGTGGCATCAGGTAAATCAGGAAGATAGCCAAGAATCACTTGGGCAATAATACTGACTCCCTTTTCATTCTGTGGTACAAAGGTCCTACCCACCATGAGGAACGTAACAGCGTACCCAAACACCCTCCAGGGTCTTGTGAGATTGTATGCCCTTCTTCAGTCAAAAACTGGTTTCAAATGGGAACTACTTTGGAGTACAAGTTTACTGCCGAAGTGGGAACGTCTATGATACCAAGTCCAGCAGAAAATGAAACAGCGAATAACAGCCCAATTCATCTACTCAAAATCAAGGGGGTTGTCGAATTTCATGCGGTTTCCAATTGCGAATTAGTGCTTCAGGTAATTAAATCCACTGCTATTATTGGATTGATGATAATGGCGTTCATTTCTATACATATTGCAGCTAAAGGAGAGTAGTATTGGAAGCTCAAATGCACCGGATCAAAATCCCCCGTTGCCACCTTATATACAGCAAGCAATTGAGAAGCACTCATTGCGGTTTTCCTATCACAATGGGGAGGTGGAGGGTCTGTGTCCTGAGAAGGACGAACCAACTTGGGTCCTCAACATTAAAAGAGGTGTCATTTCAATTCTTCAAACTGCAGCAACAACAGTCCAGAATGGAGAAGCCAAGGACAACTTTGTGCAACAGGAGGTACCCTTCTAGAGTTACCCTTTTACAATGCTATCCATTTTTGAGTCCTCCCATTTTAATTTTTAGAAAGACGTTAATGGTGACTGCCCAACAACGTATAATGTTCAGAGGCAAGGCTCAACAATGACTATCAACAAGTGGAAAGATGTCTCACATTGTACCAAACGAGCCCACTCCATCTCCACATTGCAGTCCGTTCCCTATGATTCTGACTCTGATGGAAAAAAGAAAATGAGCATTTTGTCCGGACTTGTTTCGTGTCAGCAAATTTTCCAAGATGATGTTATTCACAACGTTGCTTGTGAGGAGAATCAAACCGTTCAGCCCCTTTCTGGAGACACATTTAAAATAGGAGCTACAAACAGAATTTCTCAAAAACTGGAGCTTCTCAGAGTGAGGCCAATGCAGTTCTCTTTCGCCAATTTGGATTCTCCAAAGCCAACTGCGAACATGGCATCGCTGATTTACGAGAACGACGAGTCCTTTCCTGTTGAGAACGAAGGGTCAAGAATTGCTGACATTGATCAAGTCCGCTTGCTCCTGAAAGATTTTTATACCAACGTTGACCCACAAGTAAAAAATGAAGCTCCTCGTTTGTTCCGAAATTTGGTCAAGAAATTTCGACATTTGAATGAAACCGAGCTAAGGGAACTGCCTGCAGAAACCCGTGACAATGATGTGGAAAAGAAAAACCTACTGTCGATATTCCCCCTGGTGAACACTCCCTCAGCCATAAGCGTATTCATTGGATTGTACTCCAAAAATGAAACAAATGACAACCTTGTAGAAACCTGGCTTAGAACAATTGCCTTTACAAAATATCCTAGCAAAGAGATGATATCAGCATTGATGGTGAGTCTGGTTGAAATCATGCTAAATGTCGCAATACCCCTAAATGCTAAAATGATTTGTTTCTGTTTCAGCCTTTATTGGAGGTTCAACATAAAGCAAAGTTCCTATTCAGCGTTACAGCAGCTATGCACTCCCATTGCAAGGCATTGATGGCAAAACCAACCGATGATGGCAACGGATGTGACAGTGTCGGAAGCACAAGCCACGGCCTTCTTGTTGATGCTATTGGTAAATTAAGTGCACCTCTGGGGGGAACATGTGAAATTGACACAGACATTGGAAGTAGCAGACACCTCAGAAAAGTCACTTCGTCACAATTTAAGGCAATCATCGCACTGAAAGCACTTGGAAATTTAGGGTTTTTCAATGTCCACAAAAAAACTCTAGCCACGGTGGAACGTTGCTTTTCATCCAAAAGTAATCCAGTCGAAGTCAGAATTGCTGCAATGGATGCTCTAAGACGCCTCTCCTGCGACTCCTTCCATCCTAACAACGTCCTTGACATATTCTCAAATTTAGAAGAAACGGCAGAGGTTAGAATCCACGCTTATTTAGCCTCCATGAGGTGTGCTGACAAGGGGACAGTGGAAACCGTGGAGCATGTTCTGGAAAACGAAGTCCTCAATCAGGGTAAGCTGAGACTGCTTGTGAATGTTAGATTTGTATTACATATTTATCTCTGTAGTTGGATCCTTCGTTTGGACTCATCTTTCTAACTTACAAAAGACAAAGCGTCATGACCGGAAAAATATTGACCTTCTGCTTTCAAATGAACTCCTTCATACCAAGTTTCAAACGGACGCTAGAAAATTTTCAAGAAATTTTGAAGCCTCGTATTACTCAAACCAGTACGACGTTGGTGGAGGGCTGGATGCAAATGTGATATTCACAGATGAATCATTCCTTCCTACGTCAGTGATGGGGAACCTATCGCTTAACTTTTTTGGTGAGACGGTCAATATGTTCGAGTTCGGAGGAAGGTTTACGGACCCCGAGGATCTCTTCGAGCCCTTGTTCAGCCCCAGTGGATTGTTTCCGGACGAGAGCATTGCAAACATTTTTAAAAAGAGGCAAAAAAGAGCAACGACATCAACTCCAGATGGAACGCTAGCAAGGATTCAGAGCTTACGAAAGATGAGTGCTGCCAACGAAATTGATAACAGCGAAGAGTTTGAAGAGGTTGGTAATAACTCTAGTAGTCATTCAGTTCTAATCGTCTGTATAATTTTTAGGATGCAGAGAGAACGCCAAGTGGTGCCTTCTACATGCGAATATTTGGCCATGAACTGTCCTATAAGGATTTCCATTCGACGATAAACGACAACACAATCGTTCCTGTCGTCTTGGACGAGGACGGAAAAAGGTGGCTTGGGTTAAAGACTATTGTCGAAGTTCTGAATGGTGGAAATAGGGAAGCAGGGCACACTCGGTCAAATACACTGTCTGATTTTGACCTGTCTGTCCCAACAATGTTGGGTCTACCCCTAACTCTGTCACTCCACGCCGGAAGCACCGTTAGTTTCTCAGCGGATGGAAAGTTTAATCTTCAAAAGTTTATGAAAACGAAGCAAATTGAATTGCATGGTGAACTACGGCCAAACTTCGTTGTGACGTTGGATGCTTTGTTTGGCGTGCAACTGGGAAAAGCAGAAGAGGACAAAATATTTCATGGAATTTCCTTTCAGAATGTTCTGGCGTCGTCCACAGCCATTGCAGCTCGAGTAGAGATGAGCGGTACAAAAGAGGTGAAGGGGGTCATTACTCTGCCTCAGAAAAGACAGGACATTGTGCAAGTTGAGTCGAAAATGGTGTTCTTGACTCCCACCCTAAGTCCAAGTAAAGATGAAGCGAAGGTGTCGACAGAGGTCACCCACGAGAGCGTCAAGCATCACTGCCTTGGGGGAAGTACTCTGGGTCTACGACTATGCGGGGAAGTGGCATCCACTTCTTCTCCAAGTTCCCATCGTGCATCACTGTATTTGGAGAAGACTGAAGACTTCAATGGTTACACATTTGCGTACAGTTTCTTGCCTGAGGTCGGCTCTCAATCTGCTCAGCTTAAAGTTTTGTTGGACACCCCGGGCTCGAATGTTGATCGAAAAGTGGAGCTTAATTTTGTTAGAAATGTTGGCACTGGAACTTTTAGCGCTTTGCTTCGTTCTCCATCCAACCTTTTGGACGCCAGTGGAGTATACTCACCAAACGTGAAAGCTCTTTATGTGAATGTTAACAGTGAAAATGCCGAGTTGCTGAGGATTAATTCCAGTTTAACAATTTCAAAGACAAAGGACTACATAATAACTCCATTCCTCTACTTGGCAATTAAGAACAACCCCTTGGCAGAATTTAGTGGGGCAATTAGGCTTCCCATGAAAAATCATAGGGGGTCCAATAAAGCAGCAGCGGAATTTAGTCTGAAGCACATTACAGAGAGCCCTATCCATCTTAAAGGTTTGAGACTTTATGCTATGAATTTACCCCAATAATAACAACTATGTACTAATTAATATTTTAGGAAACTACATCATGAGGAATGAGACGAACCAAGCGATTATTTCAATTGAATCCTACTACCTGAGTGGGACATTGCGAGGGGAACTGAAGCACCGCTTGGGTTCCTACTGGATAGGAAGGTCTACATTGGAGTACTCCTGGAAGCAAGGTCCACGCAACTCTGTCGACATGAGTGGGAAATTCCAGGTTTCCAAAAAGGGTTTGATGTCCAGATGGACGTCAGGTGCCAGTCTCACAATCCCCATGCACCCGGATTACAACATGGACCTCTCATGGGAAGCCGTTACGAGTCCAGGATTTTGTGAAAACATTGCAAAGGTTGCGATAGGAAAAAGTCTTTGGGAAGGGAAGACACTATACAGCTTCCAAACCGGGACGGATTTGACAGAATTGAAACTAGTACTCGCACTTGTCAACAGTCGAGGTCAAACGTCTGCTAATTCTTCGGCAGTGGAAGATGTTGGTGTAAACTATCACCTAGGATTCCTGCATCGAATGGCTATAGAATCCATTGCAACTCAATTCATAGCAAAGTCTCATGGTGTTGGTAACGAAATCAGTGCAAAGTTCCAATACGACACTCTCATTCGGCCTTTCGTCAAGAAAAATGTGACCGCGGAGTTGATTCTTCCAGGGAATAGGGAGTACAAAGGCCACTCATCCCTTTTAGAAAAGAAGAAAGGCGAGTTCATAGCCGAGTTGCTGCTTAGCACAAACACCAACGGAGACACGAGAAATGCGTCAGAAAGCAGAGAGATTAAAGCTACTGTAAACTACAACAATAATTCCACGAATATGAAACTGCAACATTTGGTAGACTTTCGGGCAAGGGGAATCTTTCTCAATCCGATTTCAGGGAGTGTAGAATTCTCTGTAACCGATAGACAAAGTCATGTCGGATGCCAAGTTACTCTTGAAGGCGAGCACCATCCCAACAGGATTCTTAGCTCCAGTTTCGATTATTCCAATTTGCACAGTAGTCACAAAATTGAAGCAAAGCTCTCTGATGATGAGACAAAATATGGTGGAGAACTCGTATTTGGGCAGAGTAAGTCTGGTCTGAATCACTTAAGCCTGGACATGTCATCCCTTGGCAAAGTTGGCAAGAGCATTTTCCTTGAAGTTAAAACGTCGGGCTCTCTTCAAAGCGAGGAAGGAATCGCCTGTTCCCTTCTATTTGTTCCGAACACGGATAGAAATGGAAATCTATCATCCATGCAAATCGCAGAGTTCAATGGATCATTGTCTTCACAAAATGCGTTAGCGTATGCCAACTACTTTGGAAATAAGTTCAGTATTGCTGCAAACATGGAGAGTGACGACGACGTAGGACCCAAGGGAGTTGTTCGAGGTGAAGTAGGATGGGGCTATTCTAGTTCTGAGGAAGACGAGTTAAACATGATCACACTTTTCGGCAACTTTTCACACTTTGATCTGCAATCAGGATACTTTCTTGTCAATGCATCGACGCCATTTTCTGGATACAAGAATATGAGCCTACTATGGAACCATGACCTCTCCTCAGCTTCCAGCAATTACACATTCCTCGGAAACATTGAAAGCAATTTGGAGAAGGGAAGGCTAAATTTGAAAATGGTTGGAAGTGCAAGCAGTCTTGGCTACGTCAAAATGAAAGCTGCCGGGGGCACAAATTCCGCCCAGTACGTGGTGAGCGTAGTTGGTGAAAAGTCTCATGAGAAAGCAAATTTGGAGACGAGCTTCCAGAGGGATGAACTGACAGCCATCCTGAACTTTGAGGTTGAAAACAGTTTCAACAGGATTAGTATGGAAATGGATGGAGGAAATCTTTTTTCACTCCCTCAGGTAAGTAGAATTGGTCGTCATGTATTGAATTGGGAACTAAACAATTCTTTCCTGTGGTGACTTTGCAGGCTAAGATATTGGTCCAAAAGAAAGAGACGGCATTGGGTTCTGGGACTTCATGCTCAACTTCCTTACATGCGGAATGGAAATCCTTGGATTCAGACTCAAAAGAAGACTTGGAAGTACGCGTTGAGAGAAATTTCAACCCTGGAGTTTTCACTGAGTACGTGGTGAATACAACACTTCCTTGGCTAGGATTGTGGAAGAATCTTGAGGTCCATTTCCATCAAAATGACGTAGAGTCTGTCAAACAACTCCAGCTCAAGACTTTGTCATCTGGCCTTTCATTTCTACCGCAAGAAGTAGTGGTACGCTTGCAAGGCGATTGGCATGCCTTCTCCCATTCCGCCAAATTACAGCTTGCCTCAAAGAACGATGGTTCTGATGCTGACCCTAATTTGTGGCAATGCAGTTTAAACGGATCTTTGGCAAGCCTTGGAGATTTGACAGTTATTGCCACAGCAACCAGCCCAGGACATCATTTCAAATTCAACTTGCACAGCGTGGCCCAAGAAGGAGTTGGCAATAGCTCCCGGGGAGATGATGAGATGGGAGGAGCGGTCGTAAGAAAATTTTCCCTAATTACCGACATCGATGATCAAGTGGCCCACGTCGGAATCGCTTTTAAGAAGCAAGAGGAATCAGACATGATAAATGAAGTGACGGCTTGGGGCAAATATCCTTCGGGGAGTGAGAAAAGAGCAAGCATGCTTTTCATGCATCAAGACGGAAGTAAGTCTAGAAAAGTTTTGCTAAGCGTCACGGATAACTTCCAGTCCCTTCTACGATTTGATGGAGATTTCAATGTCGAAAGTTATCAATTTTGGAAAATCAACTTGACTTTAAATTCCAACTTGAGTGCAATTCCCTCTGTCCTATTCCAATCCACCCAAACCGTGACCGAGTCCCAAGGCACGTCGTCCCTTCTCAACTACATGTCGTGGTCGGTTCAACCAATGGAAATGGAAACTGTCCCATCTTGGCTAAGCTTCTTTCCAGCCAGAGCTTCATTAAACACCTCGCTTTCCAGCAACTTTACAAATCTTTTAACCGATCTGAAATGGTCAATCCATGGCAGAGATGAGCACCACATAGCATTAAGCGGAGAAAAAACGGAGGGCGAGTATCAGTTTCACATTACCCCACATTCATCTTTATTCGAACGAATTGAAGGACACTTCAAGTATCAGACTCAGGAGAATGTGCATGTTGAAGTTGTCGTGACCCAAGGACCTAGCAATACGTTGCTGAAGGGGAAGATGACATTAGAGGATACCTACAACAATACTGACCTCTTGGCCGAATTGGAGACGCAGTTGAGTTTCATGCCCACCTCCGTATTCAAGTTCTCGAGGAACAAGGAGTTGGGTCGACTGGAAAGCTCTCTCCAAATTGAAGATGAGTTTGTGTACGACCTAACAACGCAATTCAATGTAAGGTCATTAATTAATTATTACTATCCGAGTCAAATTGCTTACAAAAATCTTACCTTTTTAGCTCGGAGGACAGGAAGGAATTGTGAAGATTGGATCAGCAAGTTCATACTTCCCTAGCATCGACGAATTAAATTTTGAAGTGAGGTACAAGTTTGATCTCTCCCAGGCTAGAAATGGAGAAGTCTTCACAAAATTTCAAAATGGAGCCGACCTGCTTTACGTTCTTAAAGGAGTGGGAGGATGGCGAGCAGACAAGCTTATCATATCCTTGTCTTCAGAAGGAGAGTATGTCGCAGGGATAAAAATATCTTTGACGGATTATCAGAAATTACTAGCGTCTGCTTCATACAGTGGGCATCACCTGGGGCACATTGAGATGCGATACACAAAAGGACTCGCACCTTCCTACACTTGGGGTCAGCATAACTTGTCCCTAGCATTCTCAAGTCCAATGGGGCAGGAATTTGAAATGTCAACTTCAGTCAAGTTGGATCCAGGAAAATTTAACATTTTTCTTGCAACTCCATTTGATGGGTGGGCTACATTTGAACTCGTTGGGGAAATAGAGACACAACTGGCTACACTACCCCACAGAAGGTCCGTCAAGTTTGGCATGTACAAGGGTCACCAAAGTCTTGACCTTGTTCTTGACTGGAAATTGTTCAAGCGAAATGAAACGATTGTGCTTGGGATGGACACCAAAATTGCCGGGTTTGAGGACCTAAGACAAGGACTAGCGGAAAAGCTAGCCAACTTCATTACCATAGACCCCACTGAATTTGCACGTGAATCACAACAAACGTACTCAGCTTATGTAAAATATTCCCCTCAACAAGTCCTAGAAATTCAGTTGCAGACCCCCTTCAACCAATTGAGGCAACTTCGATTTAGTGGAACTTTGCAAAATAGTAAGCGAGGCTCAAAGTCTATTCTGGTATCAACTGTCTTGAATGAAAACAGCCTTGAACTCGTGGGAAACTTGAGACAGCGAGGAAAGCAGACAGAATTGGACTTCAAAGTGACGTTACCTCAAGACTATCAGTACGAAGGCGAAGTTAGAGTTGACGCCCCCACTTGTTCAATGAATCTAAAGGGTGGAACGCCACTCAACAGTTGGTCAATCAAAGGAGAGCACTTCAGAGACAGAAGCAGCCTGGACATGGACAATATGCCCTTTGCAACCATGCATTCGTTGCATGTGGACGTTAAGCGAAGATACGAGTCGGCTGCAAGGCATGGTGGTCAATTTGAGCTCATTCTGAACAATAATTTCTCCAAAAAGCTGGGCTATAATTTTACTCGAGAAAAGACCAACTCTTTTTTTGGACTTACATCAAATATTGAATCTTGGGAAGGCTTGAATGTCACTTTGGACCACGACGATGGATTCAACAACATAAAACTGAAGGGTGAAAGGAATGATGGGAAGAGTGCTACGATAGAAGTTACAAAATCTTTAAGAAGAAATATCTTCTCGTCACTTAGGAATGTGTCCGACTCTGCCACAAATACCGCACTTTGTAATTTTGTCTTTAAGTTACACACCCCATTTCCAGAGTATGAATCAATGCTGTTTGCAGCCCAGTTGAATCGGTCAGGAGGGAACTACATTTCGAACATTATCTATTCGAAAAACGGACAAGAAGTTCTGCAACTGTCTGGTACCATTGTACATCGTCAACCTAACCTGGTATCGCTAGACGCTGAGATGGATGCTAGAGTTTTTGGACAACTTGTTGCGAAGGCCAAGGCTATGCTGACAGTCGAATCATTCAACAACGCATCTTTGTCCACCTTCGTAGAAATTGGCCATGAAAAGAAGCATGAAATTCATCTTGCGGTAGAATTGTCAGAGGAAACTAAAGCCATCAATGTAACTTCCACATTAGAATTTCTCAGGATCCTCCTACTATCCTTTAGACAAGACAAGCAAAAAAATGGGACATTTGTTCATGCAAGCTGGGAAAGAAGAGATGACCAAGTTCTCGAGTTTCAATGCGCAGTAGAGAGGGGAAATTGGTCGGCCTGGGATTTGGGGAATGTCAACATCTCTTTCATCTCCTCATTTGATAATTTTCCAAACATTCTGACTCAATTTGATGCCAGCGCGTCACCCACCAATGCCAAAGCTGGTCTCCTATTTGAAGACAAGTACTCCAGACGCGTTGGGAGATTGGAGGGTAGCTATCCTGACGGAGTTTTGACTGGTGGTCGGTGGAAGCTTCAACTGAACATGCCCTCCAAAGATTATCAAAATCTGATGTTAAATTTCAAATATGGAAGAACGAAAGAGGAAAAAGACGTCTCATTTTTGGTCGAAAGGAATTTTGAAAAGCTTGTTGAGCTAATTGCAAAGGTAACTGCAAAGGAACCAGGCCAGATCGGGATCCGAGCTCAGGCGTTGGCTTGGAAAGAAGAAATACTGAGCTTAAACTTCTCCATGAAACCATTCTCACTGCAAACAACGCTCAACCTGAAAGAAAGGGTCCTGTTTAAGGCGTATTTGGAGGGCCTGTTTTCTGGGAACGTCATTTTTATGAGCAATTATACTCGTCCAGAAGAACCATTTGCAAACGTATCGTGGACCGCTGACAATGGGCACCTGAAATTCATTTTTGTTAGTCAAGGAGTTCAGTGGCTACCGCGGGCAACTGTGACGTCTTTGAGGGTAAAGGATGCTGGGAAAAGCATAAATTTTAATAGTTTTACTCAACTTCATGACGGCAACCTTTCGAGAATATGGGAAAGTTTTGGAGAAAGCAGCTCTTCAGAAGAAATCCCTGCATCAGAAATTCCAAACCAACCCAACACATATTCAATTTCCATCACAACGAAAATTAATCCAGGAATTGCTTATAATGCTCAACTACATTTGAATGCTGCCACTAACAAGGTTAGCACAGGAGTCATTGTTGACGTATCCCCCGTCACTCAAGGTTCCCTTAGTGCGAACTCTACCTCAGCCTCGCAAAACCCCAAAACACTTCGTGTTAGCTTGATGTGGGAGCATGACCTCAACGTTACTCCACAAAGTATGCCACACTTTTTACCAACGAAGGGAAAGGTAGAAGGGAGTTTCCAAGGATCTAAGGACAATGCAAAAGGTAACCTGGGACTACAGTGGGGCCATAGCACGAGCAACTTTCTCAATGCGACTATGGACTTGTCTCCTGCGTTATTTTCACTGAAAGCAACCTCGTCCTTTCAAGAAATGACGGACCTTGCCATGACGACAACCACACTTGGGACTAAATTTGATGTCAATGTCTTCATTAACGGCGAAGAGATTGTGAAAATGGATGTTAATCATACGTCCCACGGCGTCATTCCACCCAGGTACTCTTACAGTTTGACGTATTCCAGCCCATGGACACAAGAACGAGCTGAACTCAAGGGGACGTTGGAACAAAGCGAATCCCTCCTAGCGAGATGGGAAACATTTTTGGAGTATAGGGGTGAGACCTCGACCTTGGCAATGGAAATTCGAAATGAACCAGAGGTCACAGTTAAAGTGGAAGCAGGGGTGTCGCCGATGCATCGAAATCTTCTCGGCTTCACTATTTTCAATGATGGTGAATCAACCCAACGCTCCAGAATTAAGACGTGGAAACTTCTCGCCACTGCGTATCTGACCAATTGGTTACCCAAAGGCACAAAAGAATTAGAAAAGCGTATGTTAATCATCTTAACTCCTCCTAATGGAAAGCCCTTGTCAATCCGTGGTTCCTTAAGCAGAAGTCTACATGGCTTCAACAGTTTCAATGGAATTGTCAGTGTCAGTATGCAAAACGGAGGACAGATTGATGCAAACTTAAGATATAGCAGGGAGTCGGAGATGAAAGGCGTACATTTCGTGATTCAGAAAAGCAATGCGGAAAGCAGTCCAGAGTTTAAGTATGGAATTACATTTTGGTTGGATGGAACGACGGATTTTCTGGCCCGTTTCGAATACAACAAATATGAGCTCATGCTGAAGTGGGGTCTGCAGTTGGAAGATTGGAACATCGTCCTGCGTTTGGCTTTACCCACTTCTTTCGCCTCTTTAAGGAAACCCCGACAACTTCTTGACTTCAGTGTGGCTGCATCCGGTGTATTTGACCCTTCACAAAGGAGTGGAGCCATATCCATTAACTCAAAGCTGAACGAGAAAACATTCGCAGCCTCATATTTTCTCTCTATTCCACGAGAAGTCGATTCCACGGATGTGCTGTTGTCCCAAGGCTCCCTGACAGCTTCCCACGCCCCTGGAGTAAACCACGAGTACAAGCTGCACTTTAAAAGGCGCCCTGCGACCAATGGGAAATGGGTATTGGAACTCAATGGTACAAGGGGAGACTTTAGTCTGGACCTGGTTGCCGACGTCACAAAAAGAAGAAATGGGGTACTGTGCGACGGCATAATAAAGACCACTGCAGGAACATTGCTTGCTTCATTGGACTATGTTGTAAGGGAATCCACCACCCACGTCGTGTCAGTGGTTCTGGAATCGCCAAGTTTAATCAAAGGAAAGAAAGTAAACGCAGAACTTGCTTTCACCAGGCTTCAGCAAGGGCGAGTTGGAATTGAAGCAAATATTCAATGTCGAACAGCACACCATCGTCACTCGTCGTCATTCCTAATTGACGTTGGAACAATTTGGGGACTCTTCAGTGCATCATCATTTAAAAAACCACCAGAATTTACATTCAGCTACCATCTAAATTCCCCTGGATTTGTTCCTATTGACACGATGTTCTTTTGGAGTCATGAGGATTCCAAATTCAGGACAACAATTAAATCCACGATTGGTTCCATGTCTCACAATTTTGAGGCATTCGCTGACTTGCAACAAAAGGGAAAGTTTGAAGGGCAACTGCAAATGTTCACCCCTTTAATTCCGTCGTCTCGTTTTAATGCGTACCTCAAATCCGTTGGCTCCCTGAGTGAAAAGGAATACAGCCTAGTAGGGCTCTTGGTGGTTTCGGAGAAGCCGTGGAAATGGGAGGGTGAGCTCAAGTGGAAAAGTTGGAAGGATGCCGTTGTGCTTTTGAACGTGATCACTCCTTTGACCTCAGTGAACAGAGTTACCGCTGGGTTGAAGTCGACTGCAGACGAGATTTATGCAGAAATTTTAACACCGATCTCATCTATTCCAAGTTTCATGTTCAACGTCACTGGATTTCATGCTTTTCAAGCAGGCAATTGGACCAACTGGAGGCCTGGTTTCAGCGTTAGACTACCGAGTGGGAGACAGTACACTGCATTTAGTAAGCACGATTAATGACTTGATAGACATGATAATAAACACGTACTCCTTTCCATAGGTTACTACAATTCACCAGGATTTTCCACGCACGGAAAGCTGCATTTGGGCTTTGGCATGGACAGCAAACCTTTTCAGAGTCAAAGGACAGAGTCCTCCGAATTATATGAACTTAGGGCGGAAATACCTCCTTTGAGACTCCTCACCAATGCCATGAATGAAACTGCAAGAATCTTTTTCTTCTACACCATCCCTTCAACAACCGCTGGATCCAGTCTAATCCCGTCCTCGACCATGGAGTTCTATGCAGAAGGCAAGGTTCAAGAACACCAGTTGTCTTTCAGTACAAGCGGAACAATAGGGAATGGGAGAAACATGACCTTCTTTATCAACTACGAAGCACTGGGTCCTTCAAGTCCTGCTCAGTTATCTATCGAACTTTTGTCTCCGTTCGAGGGGTTCAACAATGTTGGCATTAGTTTTGCGTGTGACGAATTTGAAAAAATGGGAAGTGGTAAGAGACTAAAAATCCTGGTGCGAAATGAGGAATGGAAGGATGGAGCAAGTGACGGCAAAGCAACCATAAATGTAGACTACTACTACGCCTACAAAGGGTTCTTGGATATGAAGGGAGAAGTGAATTTGGAAGTCCTCTCTTCCCTTGTCAACATCCCCCCTTTTCATGCTGAATTAACAACACAAGTGGACAATGGCTTTACTGGATCTGTGACGACGGAAGTTGGGTCGAGTAAAAGGGGCAATGTGCAAATAAGCATTGCAAGAATGTCCCCAGATGATAATAATGTGAATATGGCTGTAAACGGAAGTTGTGAATTTATCTTTGATGAAGAGAATTGGTACTCTGCCTCTCTTCATTCCACTTTAAAAAGGGGACAAGGGACAGAGTTTTCAATTACGTTGAATTCATGTGACCAGAACATTGTTGAAGCTGAAGGCATGTATCTGCCTCAAAAGGACATAATTGGGGGGAGTGGAAGCCTGTGGACGCCCTGGGGATCTCTTCAAACTCAGCTTAAACTGGAACCTATTTCTTTTCTTTTATTTCGGAATCTATCCACCACTGACGATTATCTTCTGCTGTTTTCAAACACCAATGTGACTTTGGCAATGGTGTTTGATGAGGAAAAGATTGTAGACGTGAAGTTAATATCTAATTCACAGGAGGCTCTTTGGGCATTTGAATTTCTTAGTTCGATTTTAACTACAGCTTCGGCGTCATTTAGACTTGAAAATTCCCTTCAAACTGAAGAGTCCACAACTATCAAGTTTATTGGAAAAGTGTGTTTGGACTTGGAAGATCCTGTCGGCACGACTATGGGAGCCACACTTTCTTTGATGCATGATAAAAGCAAGGCTCGCTCAGGAAATTTAGTGGCTGTGGCGTTATACTTGGGAGAGATGGGTTACTTAGATGTCCACATAAACCATAGCCGCCTTACACCAACATCACTCAATCAGACGGTACTGTTAAAGTGGAGTAGTCCATCAATGGACATTGCAGATGGTCAAATGGGGTATCAATTTTGCAGGAGAGATGACGCAGAAGAAGAGTATGACGATGACAATCAGTTTGCAACCCATTCAAAATTGTACAACACCTTCATTCAAGTGGACCTCCCTTGGCAAAGGTCCCTCCAACTTGATGCTTTCTCCACAGTCACCAACAATGATGGCGATGGAGAAGATCAGACGGCCATTACTTCAAATTCCTATATAACTTGGAAATGGGACGCTTTGAGAAATGAGGACAAGGTTATTGGAATAAAAGTACAAGAAGAAGAAAAATTGGGGTGGGGCAAAAATCCAATCAGCAAAGTTTCAAGTTATGTGGAGATCATCAATCCTTTGAAGCCGGCACGACCAACTGTCATCAATGTGGAACGTACTTACAGAATAAATACCAGCACCCAGAGTTACCATTTTCAGGTCATTGATGTGGACATTCGTAACAGAAAGGATGTGGACAGTTCCGAGGAGAGTGATGAGAATCCATTAACCTTCTCGGCCCGCAGGACATATTCTGACTGGTCAAATTTTAGTATGGTTCTAAAGCACTCTTCCACTAACTTTCTGGTGACATTGACAGGGGTTAAAGTCCCCAACACTTTTGACGTGTCCTTGGGATTGACTGACCAGTTTGTTGGCGTACTTGGTTACATGGATATTTCTGGGAAAATTAGCTCTCTGACATTCACCACTACAAGCTTTTCCCATGTCGGGTCATTGTCCTCAAATTTAATTTTCCAAAATGAACTCAACGCTACAGAGGAAATTCTCAGTATTCGGCTCAGGGACTTTTCCAAAGTCTCGTGCAAGTTCCTCGGCTACCGTACTGAAATAGACGTGGACACCAAGACCATCCCACATCTGAACATAAGTGCGAGTAAAAACTATGGCCTGGACAAGACGGAGATTTTTGGAGGCTACTACCACAAAAGGAAGATTCTGACACAAATTGTCACGAGTCGGAAATTGAGAAATGGAAAAGCAATTTCTACCACAGATTTTCACGCCAGTTCTGAAATAACCGGACAAAACCTGGTTGTCTCCAAGTTGTACTGGGATCCCAAAATATTCATTTCAGAAGTACAAGATAGTGAAACAAATGACTCGAAATCTACTGGAAGTGGGACCAGCTTAGGAAATACC